>OY282591.1:32474893-32521807 GCA_958298965.1 Chrysolina haemoptera
ATACTTATGCTTATTCCTATTTCATTTTATTTATTCATTTATTTTTGTTGATTTCAATAGTTGTGTCAATTAGTTGAATTTCTACTGATAATGTATATCTAATATTGAAATGTATTTAAATGTTGATAAGTAGAAAAATCTCATCAGAACTTTTTCTGTCTAAGGTATTGCTGAAAACGAAACGCCTATGGCATTCATGATGCGTTGGTGTACAGATACCCATAAATTATTTTAATGAAGTATAATAATAATTATGCAAGAAAGGTAATTATGGTAGAGTAATTACTGTCATCTCTTTTAAATGATTTGATGACAGTAACTACGACATCTTGTTAGCTTACTTATTAAAAAACTGCTGTTATTGTTACGTCACAAATTATATGTTAGATACTGTTTATCCAGCTCGTTTTTTAGTCCAAGTTTTCACGAATGAAATGCATGTGTATTAAAACTTCACATTTTATACAAAAATAATTCAAAGGTTTCAATTTGAAAGCTCCCTCAGTATCTATCTCGTTACCTTTAAAACCTTGAATGAGAAGAAAAATCAAGTGGGCCATCATTTGAAACCTCGAATAATACCATGATTATTATATTCAAGTAGGTTATCTGCACTGACATTTGAACTAGTGGTGGTCAGCTATTGTTCAAAATAAAACCCACTGTTAATTTTATGGCGAAGCCGATAATACTCAGTTATGGCGAAGGCGTTGGCAGCAGCTTTCAGCTTATAAATAAAAAATCAACCAGAAAAACATTTTGTAGTGGACCGAATTGTGCCATCAAACCATTCCTGAATCCACTAGACACACATAAAATTTCATCAAAATCGGTCAATTCAAGAAGATTATCCGAAACACAAAGATCACCAAAGGTTTAGAGTCATTCTATGGTATTTGTGTGATCTTGGAGCACGGTTTCAATATTGCTTTAAGAACAGATAACAGCTTACAAACTGCGAAGATGGTGAAGTTGAAAAACAAGAAAATTTAAGTTATTTTGTACTCCTTCTATGTTTCACATTGGACAAACAGGTATGAAAAGGGTATGTGAACACAGAAATAATTTTTTGAACCGGAAAACAACTCTGTGACCAATTGAATAACAGAAAATAATATTTCCGAACACTATTCCGACGTCCTTCGTGGTAAAAGGAAAGGCATGAGACTGAATCTGATAGAGAGTATGGAGAACAATGAATGGTAAAAATTATTAGAGTTCAATTAAAAACTAGATATGGAATATAGCCTGTTTCTTCGAGACTTTCCATCAGAAATTTCATATACTTCTGAACGATATCCAGAAAACAAATTCAAAGTACACTCATGTCTATTTTTCTACAATTCGATTTGAAATAATAGGGTTCTTCTGATTGACTGAAACCTTGTTATCGCAATTTTTTACGCTCATTACTTATAATGAATAAATTAAATATGCTGGATTTGTGCGCTGCAACCATAAAAAATAAATCATCAACAATATAATGTAGGTCCATACAGTTACTTTTCCGCATTGTAATGCAGTTTGGAATGTTAGTTATGCTTGCAAATGCATCAGAACGAAAATGAATCCATTCATGATTAGTTTGTTTTTATGTGTAACGAGCTATGAGTGTGATGCAACCCAGTTATACTGTAAAACAAAGTAATTGAAATTGAAAAAACTGTGTCAGGGCATGATTGATATAATAATGATAATACTGCCCCATAAATACTCGTAGAGTGTACCCAAATGTATACAGTATGTATACAAGACAGGAATTGTAAAAAAAATCCTTAGAACCTACCTGAAAAACCTACACATATTAGGATTGGATCGCAATAGATTCCTGAAAATAAAAAATAATTCTCAACACTTTCCTTTGTTATCCAAATGAGAACTTATGAGATTTAATAATTTTTTTCTACAAACGTAAAAAAATTACAAGGTTCGCGCATTGATAACAATATGCGAAGTGATACTTTTTTTCATTTTCCTTCGTCACCATGACACTGTGCTCGAAGTAATGTGCGAAATACCTATTTCGCACGCTGCATTCAAACTATATGGGATTTCCATATTATACCCTATACCGGATGTCCACAGAATGCGGCTCGCCTCTATAACTTTTTTGTTTTTGAAGATATTGGAATAAAATTTGCAGGATCTACATAATACATAATACTGCATTTTTTGACAAGTGACTCAACTTCTTGCAACTTCCGGTCTCACCGAAAGTGATATAAACTTCCGATTTTTAAATGAGGCACCCGGTAAGATTTCACTTTTTTTGTCTCCAGTGGACATTCTGAATACAACCATAAGTCAAGTCATTTGTTACTTTTTGAAACCAAAAATTTTTTAAATTTTGAAATTTATTTTTGATTCCAGAGGGCTATGAATATTTCGTCAAAAATTTAAAAATATTATGGTAGATCTTTCTTTTTGGGAATAAAATAATATTAAAATTCATCGAGTAACCTGTGACCAACACAAATGATATAACAAAACCATCAATCCAAAACCTAATATCTCCTTAAGGGCCGGTTTTTCAATGCACTTTAACTTTGAGATAAATTTAACTCATGGTTAGAATGTGAGTTGGTTCCATCATTTAGCAAATGTCATATTCATTCTAACCACCAGTCAAATTTAACCGGGAGTCAAAGTACGCTAACACGACATTGATAAACTGGCCCCGAATGAATGAAATTATTAACATGTTTTTTAATCAATAGCCTACACAATAGTTTGGTAATTTAGATTTGGAGAAGTGAGGTAAGATAACATATCGATAAGTAATAATTTTTTTTCAATACACCTCAATTACCTTGTTCTATCAGTTATGTAGGTCACAGGTTACCCAATGTATTTGAATCTAATTTTAATCTGAAATGTTGTTTCATTTTAAAAAAGATATTAAGTAAACTTTTCAAGTTTTTTTAACGAAAGTTTGTTCGAAACTTATAGCACTAAACATAATCGTACTGAAATTCACAAAATTTCCATTTAAAAAAATTAGTGGTACAAATTTTAAAATTTAATTGTATGTACATAACATAAATATTTCGAATGAAAACAATATTACACGAAAATCTGAAACTAAAATAGTAGAAATAAATTAAAAATTAAATTTTACACAGCAGATGCACCAAAAACCGAATACCGTAAAGTTCTATTTTTCCCAATACCTACTTTAGGACTAAAATTAATAATTTGAACGTATCCACAGCCTTCTAGATTAAAAATTAAATATCGAAATAAAAATAAATATGGTCACAAAAAGCAACAAGTGGTATATGGTTGTGTTCAGAATGTCATATTGAGACAAAAAAGGTGAAAATATACTGTCTCATTTGAAAATAAAAAGATTTTATCATTTCATGGGTTTAGTATAGGTTCTCTTATATCCATTTTAATATACGAATGTCCCATTTATGTTTATGTTGATTGAGTCTTTCATAAGATATCAACATTTAGTGTACTGTGTGAATTATGAGATGTGGCCTCAGAACTGATCCCTGAGGCAGTCGCGATGTAGCGAAAGGTTGATTTTTCGAGCATTTTTTTTTTAATTTCAAATTGTTGTTGTGCATTATAAACGTTGCAAATTGAATCGAGCGATATCAGCATTTATGAAATTCCACTTGACAGATATATCAAGTTCTTCATGAAAAATACAAAAGTTCCAAATGGCCCTAATATGATTACAATTACCCACTATTCTGACCTGTGATTAAGACGTGTTGATTGTTGAATATGAACTTTTATCCAACTATTACAGATAATATGACTATGAATCGAAAAAAACCGTGAGAGTAATAATTCGGTAATCATTGTGGGAAAGCCAACTGTTCACGATACTTCTCCTCCGAAGAACGTGTTATTCTATCACGATAGCGGGTAATAATGATAAATCACTGAACAAATGGAGTATTTAATGAGAACAAGAGAATACCAGTAGCTGGTCTCGATATCGAAACTTAAAAACACTCTTCTGTTATCGAGTTCTTTCATGGTCTGATGCGTGGAAGCAAGGTGAGGGACTTAGCGAATATTATTTGAGACGAATCTTGCGAATGTAGGAAACAATTCACGTGGTTAATGGTAGAGACGAAGAGCGAGATTTTCTTTCTTTTTTTACGTATTCAAGAATAATATTTGTTATTGTAGAGATAAAATATCAAGGAAACCATGGAAACAAAAATCGAAAAAATATCGTACACTGACCTTAAGGATTAGGGCTAACTGCAGACCCGTATTTCGAACTCTTGGCTCTCATCAGTACGGTGTAATCAAGTCTTTTCAGCTTCAAATTCCATATTATCGCTGGTTGGAATATTACTATGCTGTTGAGATATACAGTATGGGAAACAATTTATCTGGGGTATAGACAGAAATCTACGTGACCAACAAGGAACGCAATGATATGATAATACCGCATAAACAACTACTACTGTGCGCCTCTCCTGTTACACCACCCGACGCATTAACGGACCACGTGGCAATACGACACGCCGCACACAGCTCACGTCTCTCAACATATAGGTGGTTTCTCTAGCTTGTCTCATCTACTTTGTGGATTTCAAATTTAATTCTTGACATGATTTTTTGGGTTTATGACCTTCCACAATCTGAAATTGAAAAAATTTTTAATCCAAAGAAATCCGTACAAGTGTAGAAGGGCAAATTAATTAATTTGCCCGATAAGTTACTGCGTTCACAAGACTGCTGTGGTAGATCTACCTACTCTACCCTAATTCTATTTGTATTAGGTACCACCTGGTTTATCACTTCCATGCTTTACCAGGTCAGCAATTACCTTTTCCAACTTCTTGATAGCTACAACATCTTCTTTATCATCTATGTTTTGTCCATCATTATCATAATTTCATTGTTGAAAGTGGTTCCTAAATTTTTCTTTCAGTACTAATTTTTTAACGTCTTCTATCTGCTTCATGTACTTTTACATCCCTTCAATCTTCTTTCGTGTTCTTATTTTTGCAGTTTATTTTGCTTTCCTATCTACTTTATGTCTTTATCTATCCATAAACATGTTTTGTATAGTATCAAAGTTTCCTTCATTTCTTTGCAGATTGTTCTGAATATCTCTTTGTCTGAGTCATACTGTTCTGGTTCCCACGAAATGGAAAATCCTATAATGTTCCGAAAACGCCACTGAAGGCCCTCATGAATCCGAAAGTGACATCAAGACTGGTATGGGATTGCCGACAAGAACTCAGTGTTCTCACAGAACACAACAAATTAACTTTGATGTGGGTTCCAGGACACTGTTGAATCGAGGGCAATGAAAAAGCTGGTCAGCTAGCCATACATCGGCCCAGAACCAGCACTTGGGATTAATGAATCCGACATTCGGGAATGCATTCGGGACTGGGTCAAGCGAAAACAAAAGGAGAGGTGGAACGAAGCCCGTCTCATGCACCACAGGAAAACATTCATTAAAAGACCGTCAAAGCACAGAACTGAAGAACTATTCAAGTTGAGCAGAAATCAAGTTGCAGACAATGTGGTAAAGGGACAGAAACAGCCAGTCATGTACTGTTAGAATGCGAGGCATTAGACCGCAAGAGACAGGCAATATTCGGGAAACCTAGAGTAACTCCCGAAGAATACAGCAGTCAACCAGTAAAGAACCTGTATAGACTGGTACAGGGGACTAGAGCTATGGAGTGCGTGCTTTAAAACTAACACGAAAAACACCAAAAGCACAGGAGGCCGAGGTGTAGCTGGCGAAGGTACAGCATCCGAGGGAGGAAAAAAAAAGAAAACCAAGTTTCTGTGAGGCACATTTGACAATGAACCTCACATGGTTTTCCAATGAAAGGGTACTGCTGATGGTAATACCGGGCATTGAAATGGAAGATTTTATTGGTATGGATACTGCTGATATAGCTACGCTGGGCTACTGTGAGATCGGCCTTCTTAGAGAAAAGACATGCTTGGTTTTGTTCGCATCGAATTCTACCAGGTTGTTGAATCCGCATTCTACAATTATTGGTTGCTTAGTCCGAATTCATTTCGTTCACGATTCTTCCCCGTTCATTTCTGTTTCTTCACCACTGGTTGATATCGGAGCTTTGAAAAGAAGTCGCGAAGCTGTGCACTGGACATGCAGTAGAACCCAACAAATTATTGATGTGAAGAAGAAACAGTGTTGGTGTTGGTCCTTGGGGAACACTAGCATTCACTGTTAGAGTGAGAGAGTGACGAGATTGATTTTCCATAAGCTTCGAACTAACAGATAGAAGTGTGATAGGTCTGTAATTGCTGAGTATCGCTTTTTATTCGTTTGGAGAGAGGTTACCCTCTTGTAATTTTCCAGTTGGATGATAATACCCCCCGCCCCAATTATGAGAGAAGTTGAATAACTCACAAAGAACTGGTGTAAGTTTTGGAGCACGATCAGAGGAATTCCGTCAGATGCACTAACTTTGTTGGTGTCAAGACCCAGCTGGCGAAACAATTTCAGCAATATGACTGCCAATGGAAATTATGTCCTGGGGTTCTTTCCCAAGGAATCCAGAGAAGAATTTACAGCAATCATGTCGGATCAAGGCAAACTGGCTTTGTCTTGATCGTTCGTTGCTAGTGTTCCATTTTCCTTGGCAGTTTTTGCTGAAGCAGAGATGATATTCTTCTGACACATGCATCCCCAGCATTTTAATCTCAGAAATTGTCTCGGAGCATTGTGATGTATTTCCAAAAGAGAAACACACTTTTGTAGCGATCACGAAGTTTCTGTACCGTGTCTAATGACTTGGTCCGTGTTTTGAAACGAAGACAAAGAATTCTTGGAATGCGAAACATTTTTTTTTTTCTAATATGGATCTAAGACTTCTTTTATTAAATAATTGTATAGAAGCAAATACCTAAACTGCATTTTGGTAAATAATACCATTATGTGTTATGGCTTTCAGTGTGATAGCCGTATAATCAAACCATGGCTACCCTTGGTATAGGATACGTATATATTATCGACAATTAACATTCTGCTGTGCATCCAGAGGTGGAATTAGGCAAATTTACAATTATATGGTCGGTCGTGGGTCCTTTGAAATTAAAACTGACCATCGGGAGTCGGCTAAAAATCGGTCATTTACGTCTCCCGCGACTATAATTTCTGTTTTTGGTGAACATTTCGAAAAGTAGTACTCTAACATTTAAACTTTTTGTGTTTTCTATTGCTTGAGTGAAAAAGTGGTGTGCCAATCCCCTAATTCAGGCTCCTGTCAGTTCTCGTTCTATAATTTGGTACTTGTGCAAGAGAAGAACTGGCGCAGCTTAATCCCAAAATTATGTTAAATGCCTGTTTAGAGCGAGTGAACCGATAATTTGGCAAAAATAGCGACGCGTTGTAATGATACAGTAGCCGGGGTACTTTGCCGTCTTCGGTAGGATTTTTGTCTACGGATTTTTGGGAATTATAACCATTTTTGTCGTGGGAAATGAGTAAAATCGCATTCAATCCAGTACGATTGTGTTTTGAGACAAGAATCGATTGGTATGCTACTAGTTGGAACCATGATAAACACGAAAAAAAATTGTTTACCAAAATTCCAGGGGTGGAACATATTTTTTTTTTCCTTTTAAAAATATATTAAAAGATTTTTGCTATAATCTCGGAAAGTATATGATTTATCGGAAAAACAACTCAACAGGGTGAAAAACATTTCAATTTTTCACAAAAATTATACCTAGTAATTTCTTTCCATATTTACTAAATTATTCATGATTTTCGGATCATCCGCAAACATCTCCGTGAAAGCGACAAAACACATTTTAGGTACTCACATACATAGTATATTTGCATGAGAAAGTAGGAGTCTTCAGAAACGATATGAACTTTTTCTTTTCCTTCTCCAATCATTTTTAGCAGAGTTATACCAATCAAATATTCGGCTCCGCCAGAACTTTCAGCGGCGGGTAAGGGTGAACGTGAAATTGGATGTCGGCGTTCAATCACGTTTTCTGGGAAAACGAGCGCATTTCATAAGAAATTACTAGGAATAATTTTTGTGGAAAATTGAATTATTTTTCACCATCTTGAGTTGTTTTCTCGATAAATCATATATTTTCCAAGATTACAGCAAAAATGTATTTATATATTTTTTAACGAAAAAAAAAATATATGTTCCACCCCTGGAATTTGGGTAAACAATTTTTTTTCGTGTTTATCATAGTTCCAACTAGTACCATACCAAATTTGGTGGTGCTACAATCGATTCTTGTCTCAAAACTCAATCGTACTGGATTATTTTTAACAAATTATATATCGGACTTGATTTTGAGTTTCAGGAAAATTTTACAAATTATATAATGATAATTTTGATTTATGATTTAAATCTGACGTTCAAACGTAACAATTGCATCATCTCGAAAACAGAAGGTCTTATAATGCAACTGTTGTGTATAATCGATTTTGAATAGACCAATTGATCCAGAATTGTACCTTGTGGTATACCATTCAACCAGTCATAGACGATTCAATTCAAAGGTTTACACTGTGATGAATATCTTCATCTCTAATTCTTAAATGTGATTTCCACTTTAATAATTCACTTGCTACTTTTCGAATGGGATTTTTGGTCTAAAACACGCCACGAATCGTTTTTAGCGTATGTTGACATCTGAACAATATAATTCACAAGACACAGAAGTAATTAAATTTTTTGTTGGAAATTATTCAAAGCTGACGTTTTTGTAGGTGCATATTCATTAATGGTTTTGGTCCCCTAAAACCTGTTATCTGATAGACCGCCGCCCCTAAAAAGCCATATTATATTCGTAGAGAGGGTGGCTTGATATATAACGACTATTTCACAAACTGAAATATTTTTATTACTCTCTTTTATGGAAATTCTTCAGGGACATGCGAATATTTGTCTGAGAGTTTCCATTGGCTCATCATTATAAATGATAAAATGGGAAATATGCCATCAACAAAGCTTAACTTACATCAATATGGAAATTCACAGATATCGTTCACTTAAATGATTACGGATATTTCTAGAAAATCATGGTGAATTTGTTCAATTTGTTCTAGGTTTCAACTGAGTAGTCTCTTCAACAGATTGGGATGTGGCAAAAATACAGGTGTCTCAGAAAAGGCTTCGAAGTTGGTGAAAAGGCAGAGAAGAAAAACGTCACGTTTATGAACATGGTGAAATCTCCGAATATCTTTCTCGGAATACTGCACGACTCCATTCTTGGGCCATTACTACCAACCATTAGATTCATAATTCAGTTCGAGAAAATTTAGGGGCTTCTCAAAATCTTCCGTTTTCCATTAACCCTACTTCTCCAGAGCTATCGCCTTCAAGCAGGCAGCGTTCCGTCGGTGGAAATATTGAGAACGCTCAGGAATTATCACTGAACGACATTTCCGGCATCAGAGATCAACTGGTGAGCATATTTGGCAGTAATCCATCGAAAAAAAAAAAAAAAAATAAAGAAACTCTGGCCGCTGCATTGAATAAATCCAAGGCGTTGGATCGCGTTTGGCAACAGCGACTCCTTGCCAAACAATGTTTTCCCGAAATATCATCAATCGTTCCACCGTTAGCGGTTTTTATCGAGACTGACCCGTCGAGCTCATTCCTCACATTCATATGCCGTTATTCTGGAGACATACCGAAAATCTCTGTCCCATCAATGCTCGTTCTGTTCCAACTAACGGCAAAGATATGGAACTGCCTCCGAAGGTGTTCCCTGAGGTATATCTACAGCATGCAGATATTTAAGAACATCAATTCCTTCCTACTTTTTCTCAGCTCTCACGATGTTCTCTGAACATACCGGATTTTCGTTTTCATGGGAACCAGCACATAAAAAAAAACATTGTTGATCATAAAACAAAGCTGAGTATGCCACTAAGCTGAGCTCTATTCCGAGTGTTTTTTGGAACCAAGAATAAAGAAGTCATTAGATTAAAAAAAAAGCGTTTATTGTGAAAATTAACTACGTTCATGGTAACAAAGTAAAATCACTAAATATTTATATGCGATATGCCCAATGATCCATTTTAGCACCAACACTTTTGCCTCAAATAATTAAGAATTTTTTGGGATAACCATGTCCAGCCCACACCTTTTTTTACACACCTTTTTTATTATTATTTTTATTATTATCAATGGAAGTGTTAGGTTAGGTCAGCTTTCACTTCAAGTAACAACAGGATACTATTGGTTTTCTTTTCTATTAGCATTAAGGCTGTCAAAGTCAAAGCTGATGTCTGAAATAAAAGTTTTGTACTTCGTTAGAGTGCTGTAGATTTTCCTTTTTATCGAAGATGTTGAATCCTTCTGTAAGAGTTTGTGGTTTCCTATCTCGAGCACCGCTTATAACTCATACGTCTGGATGACAAGTTAGAAGCGGTAGTCGAAACAGGAAACTCAATTTGTCAGTATTCCGACATACATTTTCCTCATCTGTATTTTCGATTTTATGTTAAACTTGCAACCAAATATGAAATAATTGAACTAAACTGGGCGGGTCGATCTTAACTCTGTATTCCTTTGTACACCAATAATTCCTTGGTTCCACCAGATTGAGCAAAACGGTGAATATATACCTTTTTTGGTGGACAAAAGAACAAGCGAAAAATTAATGGAGACATTTCGCATACCAGACGTCGTGAGCAGTACTTCCACTTATCAAACGATATTTATGAGATACGGAGTTCATAAACCAGGTGATAACAATCTGTCATTCGTTCGACAGTGTACACCTCTATAATTTTATTCATTCCACAAAAGCAAACGGCATTTGATACCGATCCAACTAGACTCGAGATTGATGAATAATGCATGAGTATCCATAAAGCCAACGAGAAAATCATATCTGAATTCGTATAATTAAATATTTCATTTGCCAAATGTCGCATTTCACGAACTTTTTCATGAGAATTATGAAAAATAACAGCAGGCGGAATTTATAGCTTTGATACGAATACTCATATCGCGATAGAAATTGATGTTTGGTGTATTTCTTCAGTTATGAGCTTTTTATTTCTCCACAAAAAAATCACGTGCTGAGGGTGGATACAGTATGGAAAGATACACATTGAAAGACTTCTTTATCAAAGTCTAGTATTCCATATAAGACAAGTGAAGTACAACGTTGCTTTATAGAAGATCATCAACAATTGATAATAAACAATTCAGTCTTTCGATTTGTCGGCAAATCTTGAATTGAAAAATGAGTTTTTCAGATCTCTACAAAATAGTGTTGCCAATAATCTAACAGATATATTCATATTATCAGACACGAAGTACCTTTCATTTTAAAACCGAAAGTATGAAGCAACCTAATACACATCTAACCAGCAACATTATACCTTATGTCCCTTGATTGTCTGAAAAGATAAAACGGATTAGTCATAGGTATGATGTAAGAAAGATATTTAAAACAACCAATACATTGAGATCAATACTTACACATACGAAACCAAAAATCACTTATGAATATTCGAAAAGTTGTGTTTACAACATAGCTTCTTCGTGTGGTAAAAGTTATATAGCATCAAGACCATTGATTGTGCGTCAGGAAGAACATAAAAGTTGCATTAGAAATGGAAAAAATAACAGGTTCGAAAATATCCGAACATATTCTAACGTCTGATGGCGATCATATGATGGAATGGAATAATACCAAAATTTTAATGAGAGCATCAAATCAAGAAGAAGAAAGTTGAAAGAAACTACGTGCATTCTTTCATTGAACAACTGCTTTTCAACAAATTCCATCAAAATGGACCGCACCTGGTTACCTCTCCTCAGAGATGAGATAAGAACTAATAGAATGGTGATTGATTGATACCGATCACCCTATGTATCAAGATACCAACTGTCAATCATGTAAATGTATGACAGATTTCATTTGACTCTGTCTTGTTATTTCCAAACCGCAATTCAAATTAAATTTTCAGCGTCTTTGGAGCAACTTTTGATAATGGAGCCAAATACAGCCTCCATTTTTTTTCAAAAAAGAGAAATATTCTTGGTTAATTTGATTTCATTTTTTCAGATAGGCAAATTCAGTGTACTGAAAAAAATTAATTTCATTCAAGACAAGTCTTGTGAACGCAGTAACTCATCGGGTAAATTAATTAATTTGCCCTTCTACACTTGTACAGATTTCGGCTGAACTTTGGTTTACTGGAAATTTGATATGGAAAAAACAATTGAACGTCGCGATTGTGAGCCCTCAGCCAATTTTAACGGCACCATTTTTGTTTTGCGGAAATGCGCTGTTGCCAAGTTAACCTCTTCGAATTACTGGGAATCTGATATGGAAAAACAATTGGACGTCGCCATTGTGGACCCCCAACTAATTCTAGTGGTACTATTTTTGTTATGCGGAAATGCGCTGTTGCCAAGTTTTGACGGACACGCAAGCTAGGTTAGCTTGCTCAGGTTAGGTTTGTGTGTCAATTGCAAAAAAAACAAATTCACGCAGTTTCAACTCAGTTTGCCTTCTTGTTTTGTCATAAGTCGGTACGTAATGAGGGCGAGCAAAGCGAGCCTATCCTAACCTAACCTGAAACTTTCTCCTTTTTCTCCAAGTAGTATTTGATTCAGAACACGCAAATCCGTGCAAAGTGACTAACCTGACAACAGCGCATTTCCGCTAAACAGAAATAGTACCATTAGAATTAGTTGAGGGTCCACAATCGCGACGTTCAATTGTTTTTTCCATATCAGATTTCCATACCTCCAAAGTGACCAAAACTTGGCAACAGCGCATTTCCGCAAAACAGAAATAGTACCACTAGATTTAGTTGAGGATCCACAATCGCGACGTTCAATTGTTTTTTTCACATCAGATTTCCAGTAATAAGAGGTCAACGTGGCAACAGCGCATTTCCGCAAAACAAAAATGGTACCATATGAATCGCCTGATGGCACAAAATCGCGATGTTCAACTTTTTTTAAAACAGATTTCCATTAAACCAAATTTTTACCCAGGTTTCTATGGATTAACATTTTTTTCATTTTCAGATTGTGGAAGGTCAAAAACTCAAAAAATCATGTCAAGAATCCGAACATATTCTAACATTTGATGGCGATCATATGATGGAATGGAATAATACCAAAATTTTAATGAACGAATCAAATCAAGAAAAGAGAAAGTTGAAGGAAACTGCCTGCATTCTTTTATCGAACAACTGCTTTTCAGCAAATGTTATTTATATT
This sequence comes from Chrysolina haemoptera, assembly GCA_958298965.1. Lineage (NCBI taxonomy): Eukaryota > Metazoa > Arthropoda > Insecta > Coleoptera > Chrysomelidae > Chrysolina > Chrysolina haemoptera. The sequence continues at coordinate 32,488,090 of OY282591.1, forward strand.
TTTAACTGTGTTTTCAACAGGAATTCATTCTTATGTACAATAAACATATATTCAGTGTGGCATCAGTTACTTCTTTCGAAAATCTTCTTCACGAAAATCATTTTCACCTCTATTCCAATTATTTAACATATCCTTACTGGCGGTCATTGTGGTTCATTCGTTTCAATCATAATGGCACTTCAAACATGTTAACACCTCATATACATAGAGTAACATTTCGTAGACCAAAGTTGCTTTCCACATGCGAAGTACTCACAAAATGTATGACATGTGTCTGAATGGTAAAGTGAATGAGCTTTATCGAAGGACTTGAGACTATAACTGGCCTGTAATAGTGGCCGAACACGACTGTTTAAGAAATTACCTGCGTTAGAACATGTCATGATGGAAAATTGGAATAACCTGGTGTAGAACGAATCATGATTTGATTGGTCGAGAAGTGGAGTACGAGGACGGTTGAAAAGTAATATTTTTTTCTTGTTCAGGCAAGAAAACAGTACTGGCAGGTATACTGAAAAATAACACAACTTCCGGTCCTGACAAAATATCGGTTCACCTTATAAAAAAAAGCTCCATAACAGTTCCCATATTTAAACAAGGTAACAAAAGAAAATCCACAAACTACAGACCCATAACTTTTATAAATAACTTTGATGAGATATTCGAAAAGTGAATAAAAAACAGACTAATGAATTATTGTAATGTTTAACATCATCGGGTTTAGAACAAAAAATGCAGTATTCGAGTTAACAAACAAAATATCTGACTCTTTTCAGGAGCAGAACAAATGTCTCACGGTATTTTTAGACCTAGCAAAAGCTTTTGATACCCTAAACCATACAATTTTATTCCAAAGTTTGGAACTGCTTGGTATCAGAGGAAATATATTGGAATTGCTAAAAGATTTCTCAACAAACAGAGTACAGATTGTCAAAATGAATGACACGCTTAGTAATCCCTTACCGATACACATGGGCGTACCACAGGGAACAATGTTGAGGCCGGTATTATTTCTATTATTTATTAACAATATATACTGATCTCACACAGTAACTCTAAGCTAAGCTCCTCCTTCAAACAATTGTTTTCGATCGTTAAAATGTGCTTATCGTTCTTGATACTTAATACACTATTTTAAATCTGACCGTGGCCAAATAACAACTGATAGGATTGGAAAAACAAGATCTTCAGAAACAATTATACACATCAGGGATGGATATGAGGAAAATATTTCTTCTGCGGTAACACTTTGAAAGTTATTTTTTGACGTAGACTTGTCATGGGCATTGCATGAACGATTTCTGTGAGTGATATTTTTTAATAACATTATCCCTATCTAATTTATTTAATGATTTTTTCAATAATTTTTTCAATTAACAAAGAAAATTTCAAAAAATCAACTTTCTGAATGAAAATGCGAATTTTCACTTTCAGATTTTGTCTTATATTTTCAGTCTTTCACAATATCTATCAAATGTAGTTCAATGTCCAGCGTGGCTTGTGCCGGTGAAGTATTTGTTTTCTGTTGGATATTATACATAAATCACATTTTTTCATTTTTCAATTTTCATGGAGAATGTTCCCCTTTTCAACATGAATACCTCCCAAGAGGTTATCTTGAACGATGGAAAATAGCGACTAAGTTTGTCTTTCAGTCGCAGATGATTCCACAACAGATTTTATGAATAACCTATTCATATTTTCGAACAAAAATCAATCAGCAGAATTTTGTTTTGATTCGGACAAGGGAACCACCTGCAGACTAGTTTTGAGGTTCTTGCCTCGTCATCAGTACAGGGTAGGTCACTACAGATAGCTTTGGAGCCATCTGTTCTTCTGTTCCCCGTCCGTATCATCCCATGACAGTACTATGTTTTTGTATCTCAAGCCTGATAAAGATTGATTGAATTAAAATGGGTTTGAAGTTTTTGGGATAAAATATTTTGGGCCCCCTCTCGGTTGAAGGCTATCCTGTTACGGAAAATATTTTTATTTCGTTTGTTTGGATGTCGTTTATCACCGATATTTTCAGAATAGACTCGAGAGCAGTAGATTCCGTGTTTCCCTTTGTTTACGTCGGCCATCACATGCCACATGGACCCGTCCACTAGGTCTCGTGTTGGCAAATCAGTCTCTTTCGTGTGCGGCCACACACGCTCCCAAAACGCTCCGTCTACGTCACAACACGTAAGGCGAAATAGACACAACTCCTTTTGCTACAGGTCGTGTTTGGTGTTGCCCATAGACACGCATCTGCATCACGCAAATTCCGATTACAATATTCATGCTTAGATGCCATGCTCATTGCCTCCGAAGAGGTGTTTTCGCCAATTAGCGCGCAATTAGGCAACGATGTGCTCATTTTGCGATAACTGGTGCGTCGATTTTCGATTGTTTGACTGAATGGTGCGTCGATAGTTCGCTAATTGATCGCGGATGTGTTCGTACAAGGGAAACTAGCATATATTCGCTTCAGTCAACAATCGTAGACACGAGGTGAACCTCAGGAAAATGCTGTATTTAATGGAACGAAGAAAACGTGCAGTGAAGGACTGATACAACATCAGAAGTTTCCCAGAGATCAAGGAATAGTCGATTAAGGAAACTGCTCCTGGCTAATCAAAGCCAAAGAAGGCCAGACTCAGTTTTTTGGAATGCCCGTACCATTCATATAAAATACAAAAATGTCATCGGACTGGAACTGGATGAAAAGGTGAAAATCACCTTCAAAGATTCCGTTACATACATACATATATAGATACAAATGAAGTTAATGAAAGCGTGTTAATAAGTGCTCCACCAGTAGGAACAACGCTCTCCAGCATGCAAGTCCGCAATCGTATTGGCAAAATCGTATGAATTGCGCTACGAGTTGGTTTCTTATCCACTATCCACCATATTCTCCAGATTTGGCCTCCTGCGCCAAACCTGATAAAAGAGATTTGGGTCATATGAGTCATCACTGAAACAACGGCTAATATTGGAGGATTCCAGAAGTCATGTCCTGAAGAAATGCTGTAAGTAATGGTTTCCAATATCAAGAATCCAAAGAATAGCCTGTTTATGCATAATAGGTGCAAGAAGACGTGCCGAACGACCGATATGGGGGTAATTCTGAGCCGTACACCCCTCCATATAAGTAGTAGTGGAGAGTACATACAGAATGATCACCAAAATCACCAAACCTGAGATGAAAAAAAGTTTAGCTTTGTGGGAGAATTCAACACAAAACCATTCAGAACAACAAATGGAACCGGAATATGTGTATATATGGGCCTGGATCCATATATTACGCAAGTCTAGGCAAATCCCCTAGCATTTATCAAGTGGAAATCGAGGCTTTCGGAAAATGCGTCCTGTTCAAAAAGAGATGATCATGATGTGAGATAGCAGCCATTAATGCTTCCATTCAATTAACACCAAAATGGCGTGGGATTGCCTAGAGAAACTGAATAAACTAGGTAAGAAACTTCATATGGGTTCCGGGACACACAGGAGGTGATGAACAATAGTTACAATAGGAGAACTGCTTGGGAAGCAAACCTCAGGTTGGCTCAAAGTCGGACTCAAAGGGACAGCATACGTTGTAAGGAGTTCAACCTCCACCGACTGTGCACACCTTGCCGATCTCCCAACTGACGAAATCACCAGGAAATTCAGTTTCGAGAAATTTTTTCGAACGGAACTAAACACCAAGCGAGGATGGAACATAGAATCCATTCGAGCACTGGAAAAGAATATCATAACATGGTACACGGACGGGTCCAAAAGTCCCGAGGAAACTGGAGCAGTAGTCTTTGGGCCTCGCACCAAATACTTGGAACCCATGGGCCAGTTCCCCAGCATTTTCGTGACTATCGTGATCCTATCCGATAGTCAAGCAGCCACCAAAGCGTTATTGAGCTCTTCTAAAATCAACTCGAAGATGGTTTGGAAATGCCTAGACAAACTTAATGATCTAGGCAGGAACAACAGGTGACCCTCCTCTGGGTGCCGGGGCACGTCAGAGTGGAGGGTAATGAACAAGCAGACACTCTGGCACGAAAGGCGCATCAACGCCATTGATCGGGCCGGAACCATTCTGCGGACATGGAAAATCTTACTTCCGAGAAGAACTCAAAAAAGCTGAAGAAGCACTGAGAGCAACATACTGGCAAGACTTCCAGGGCTGAGGCAGGCCAAGATCTCCTCGGCAATTTCAACCGAGCAAGATCAAAGACCTCAGCAAAACTAGTCGGGATTTCTAACAGGGCATTGCAGACTCAAAGAACACATAAGGAAGCTAAGCTTAGAGGAGGGCAGCACCTGCAGATTCTGTGGGGAACATCCAGAAACACCCCACCATATATTGATGGAGTGTTACGCTGTACATTATAGAAGATTGAATATACTGGGATCATACCAGCTGACTGTGGAAGAAATACCACGAGTAGACCCCCTCAAAATCCTAAAATTCCTGAAGGAATTGAGGCTTGAACGGCTGCTGTGAACAAGAACCCCTTTTGATAGCAGAAGAAGATGGGGCACGATAAAACTAATCAGGTCGCAGCGCCAGTCATCATCCATACCTACCAATACCAATATCAATACCAATAAATTAGATTCAGACAGAATGAATGTTCTTTCGATTCTTCTTGCTCTTGCTTCAATAATTAAAATCAATAAACCACTACTGCGTGTGTGTAGAGCACGTCGCTGTAACTCCATTGTTGACAAATCCAAGACTGAGGAAAATGATCGTCTTACAATATTCATATAACCAATGATTGGTCTGAATTATAAATAGCTGGTCAAGTCAACAACGGAAAACACGATATTTGCTGTGTATTCCGATAATAATATTAATATATTCCATTGAGGCCAAGTAATGTGATGGTGGACTATTTGCTTGTGTCAGCTAATATCTATGCAAAAAAGAAATACGAAAAACCCTACCTAAAAATATAGTCGTTAATGAAAGTTTCATTTATCATAAGAACAAAGAATCGAAAGGGTTCATTTCTATGGTGAAACACTGTTTTTCTGTGGAGGAGAGGGCAAGTGTGGGTGTTGGAATTGAAAAAGTTATAACGTTTGATCATTGAGAGAAAAAAATATTGAACAAAGTAAATGAACAACTGGAATTTATTATTATTACCGGTAAGATCTGAAAAATATGTGGATCTATGCATCAATATTCCATTGATTTTTTTCATCCTTAATTTTAATGTTTGTATTCTTCTAATAAATGATGTAATAAATATTGGTAAAATAAATTTTTGTTGAATATTCTGTCGGAAGATCGTCTGTAAATTTAACAACGTCCACGTTTCATGGGATTTTCAGTTGCCTCTGCATCTTCAGAATCTTCTGAACATTTTGTTTGTACCATATTTATGGCTGCATCAATGTGTCTTTGTAAATCTTGACGCGGTCGGGATAGTATAAAGGGTGTAACAAGCTCAAGCTCCAAATCTTGAAGAAAGAGCCTTCTTCGAAAATGTTCCTTTTTTGTAGTCGTTATAGTCATCAACCAAATTCAGAAAATATATTTTTTATTTGCGAAATATTTGTAATTTTTTATTACAGAGACTTGCGGGACACTTTATATGATAATTTGATAATGTATATAGTCAGATAAAAATATAATCAGTTAAAAATTGAACATATTTTTGAAATTATTGAATGAAATCATAATTGACACCTCTGTCATCCGAAGGTTAAGATAAATAATGACGACCTAAACAAGTTACGAGCTTTTTTTTTTTCAACAGAAACAACTATCACCGGGGTAAGGTCACAATCAACTGCTATTTGGCAAAGAAAGATTTGATTGAAGAAAGGAGTTTGGAGTGGAGCTCATACACATCGATCCTCTCATTTTGTACCAGATATTGATTTTGGGAAAACTCCAATATTGAAAACTCATCCAGTTATTTCAGATAAGTAACAGTTTTCTCCATCCCCACGGTCACTTCTCAACAACTCAGAAACGAGAAAAACGGCCAGCTTTATACCATGAGTTTGAAAGCGTCAATGGGATTCTTCTTGAGGATTTTAAATATCATCCGTGGGCTATAAGAACTATAACTGTATTTTTTTTTTCATTCCAGATATAAACATCACAACACTGGAGATTTTCATTTTGGATATGGACCATTTCATATAAATCTAGGAGTTGAAATTTCATTAATTGTACAATAAAATTATGCATATGCAATAAATTGTGCGTTCATTAAATATGCGTTGGCTATGGTAGATAACCCAATTTATGAGTGCGACATTTTGTGAAATACCTACATTTCTATTCCAGAAAATTTACATGATTCCATAGTTTGTATGCACATTCTATATAAACGTACTATTTGTGTTTCGAAAAATATGATTTTACAAGAATGCATTTTTTTTCTGTAGGTATTGGGAGTATTTTTGTATCTTCAAAGAAATCAGGAATACTTCCAAATTTTATAATCTTCAGCTTCATTAAGGGTGAAATCATAATGTTTTTAATTTTTAGCTAAAAATACTTAGCTCGTCACAACTAGGTATATTTTTCATTTCATTTATCATAATCCTAGTTTTAATAAATGTGATTTCCCCGAATTTGAAGCCTGGCTAACAGTTCAAATGTTCTGAACATGCGGGGAGTTTACGTGTTATTGGTGTTGTTCTATACTATGAAATGAAGGAATACCTATATGGTGTGCTCAGAAAAAAAATCGTTTATGTCATTTTCGTTTAGTGCAATTTGTATGTATTTTTTTCTGTTTGATCCCCTTCTTCATTTACTATACTCTCCATCATATTTTATCAATATTATTTACTCGAATTCATTCTCTTGTTAGTGAACTCCTCATATGTTATTTTCAGTCTATGTTTGTGAAACGTTTCATATTCATATTATCAGAAATTTGGCATTATCTGATATGAATTGTAACTAATTTTAGACAATTTGAAGGTTTTTGGTGTACCAAGATTTGTTATTGCTTTTTCTATTATTATATTTTTGTTTGACCTAAGTTACTTAATACTCACACTATGAAGTAGCAGAAAATTTCAGGAGTAGCTAGCTACCTTATTGTTGTTTCATAAATAAAATCTATTCTGAAGATATCGGTTGGTTTATGTATGCACATTCCTCATATATTTTTGATGACTTGCACGTCTGTGATCAAGAGAAGTATAACTAGTATACACAGCTGTTTCTACCTTTTGGGTGTCATCATCAGAAAGTGAACGAATCTTCTTTCGAAGGAAGGGGGGAAAAATCTATCAACAGTATTTGATATATTTCATATCTAGTTCTGTAATCACCTAGCGATAAAGCGCTCCAAAATAGATCTACTTGATATCACTTCATTAACTAGTCACTCTCCAGGTATCCCTCCACAAATATAGGTTAGAACCAAAAATTTTCGATGGTTTTTCCAAAAACTATGCACTAACCTCTTCCCATTCCGTCGGCGTCGCTTGGTGGCGTAGACGGTCCCCAGCTGATTCATGGCGGCGGCGGCGGCCGGAGTCGGGACGACCACGGGGGCGGGCGCCAACACTCCCGTGGCTTCACCTCCGAAAGTTAGAATAGCGCCCCCGATCTGCGTCAAAGCACCCGGTGCACATTGGCCCTGCACTGTGGCTGCACTTAAGAATTCCGTTTTGCCGCAGAGAGTCACGCACGGAGCTACACCCGGGGCACACTCGCACACTCCACGGGGACGGTTTAGGTTTACTCCGAGCACGAGGACAGAGAGCACTGAGGAGGCGATGCATGCGCGCTCTCGTCCCCCTCCACGGGACGCGACGGCCCGCCCCGTCGGCGAATGGGTCTTCGTGACGTCACAACATGGCCTCGCTAAAGGTGGGGGATCGGACGCGCTCATTAATCCATACGCGAAAAAACTTCGCTCTCAGCGGCGTCCGTACTTCCTGGTGCTGGGTGACACGCAAAAAAACGTTTTTATATGTGAAGGCACTAATTTTTTAACCCTCAATTTTCCTTGCACTTTCTTTGATTCTACCGATAGTTTATCTCGCCATTGTAGTCCCAACCACTACTTCTTATCGCTATATTTGCTACTTTTTCTTCTAGACGCTAGATAACCAACACCTTTGGCTAGACGCTACGATACCAACACTTTTTTCAAGGCGCTACAATACCCCCTTTTTTTCTGCACACTACAATACCTACACTTTTTTCTAGACGTTACAATACCCACACTTTTTGTAGACGCTACATTACCAACACCTTTTTCTAGACGCTACAATACCAACACTTTTCTCTAGACGCTACACTTTTTTCCTTCTGTATTCTCAGCATATATATTATTTAATGTCACAGTCGTAATACCTTTCCTTAGCTTTCCTCCATGTCTCATCCATTTGCTATTGTCCCGAACTCTTCACCCATGGTACTAGCGAACCATTCTTTTGTAATCACTGGAAAGCTTTTTCTAGGTTTTATTGCCTCACCGTTTTCTTGCAGGTTTGGTCCCAACACTTTTTTCGATATCGCTATGAGTCCAACCTCTTCTTCCAATGACTATAATCGTAACACAATATTCTGGTCGCTATTATAATCCCGATACTTTGGCCTATCAAGTCTCAGCACATATTTGGAGTAACAGTGGCAACACTTTTTTCTAGGCTAAAGAGTTTTGTCACTTCTATTCGGTAAAGCTAATACACTTTTTTATAGGTGCTATTGCCCCAACCAAATTAGAACACTTATATTGGGTTAATATTGATACAAATATTATGAAACCTTTAAACTTTATATTGGTAAAGAAAAAATGTGAACTTATCGCGATATCTATCCAATTAAAAAAAAAATATTGGTGATTCTCTGAGCAATATTGGTGAGATATTCTCTAAGCAATACTAGCCCTCAAAACATTTACTGATATTGGTATATTCGACCAATATTCAAATTTCAATAATGGATGATTCTCTGCACTCGTCTTGTTTAATATTTCATGTAAGCCTACCAGAAGGTGTCTTAGAAACTCTTCCGAATCTGCTGGGACGTTATGATTAGAGGAAGAAGCAAAATTTATGAATACATGGACGAAATGTGAAGTATCCACAATTTTCCGAGAAGAATCAGGACTCCAGATATTTTTCATCAAAGATATAAAATATTTCACTAGATTACCCTTCATTCTTGATGTAGTAGTATTCAAATCCTTCATACAAATATCATTCTCGAAAAATTCCAACAAAACCTTGGTGTTCGAAAGACACTGGATCATGCTATTCATAAAGCAGCTATTCCCTACATTTTTCAATTCTCTTACGGCCACATGTAGAAAAGGAGTCTCTTCGTGATATGGTATGCTCACTAATGTTCAACGAAGAAACCATAGTTTCATTGTTTCTGTAATTCAAAGAAGGTGACAGAGAAACTGATAATGATTTTTTGGAAGGTACCTACTGAGTGATTATTTTCTATAACTGATGTGTATCGTTGGGAAATTGGGACCCATTACGGAAGAAGCATTGCCCCTTTGAATAGCTATACTAATTCTTTGAATAAAAAATGACGTTGAACGTTCATCTTTTTTTGCGCGGAAAAATCTCCTTCCAATTTCATGAATAAAAGACAGAGAATCATGGCCAAAGACACCAAAAGTTTCGACAGCTATTGGATGGAGAATATAATTGGGTTCAAGATTTTGATATTTCTTCCCTTTCAATTTTTCGCTGGATATTGCTGCAGCTCCTGCGGACTTAGAAGTGTTTGCTAAATGAGCTGCAACTGTGTCAGCACAAGTGATATATTGATACATCAGCACAAGTGATACATTCATACATTCAAGTTTTTTCAGGGCCTTGCCTCTCAATTCCAGATGGGAATGACCCCTTCACCACCGCGGCTTCTACGCCTCAGTTCGCCTTCTCACTTCATACGTCTCTTGGGTGAATGGTCCTTTTCCTGACATCTGATAACACATTAATAGAGTGTATTCAAAATAGGGATGTGTTTCAATTATAACTTTATAATTTAGTATTTTATCTTCGCCGATAAGATCCACCTCAACTAGACTAATTCATTAATTTGGTTGGTGTCCCCTCGTTGTGTTGCTGTCATTTCATTGCAATTACGTTTGTTGAATTACTGTAATGAAAGTACGATCGAATATACCTACTCCCTTCGCTCGAGCTCATTTTATGAAACATTTTATTATGGCTATAAACTGTTTAGCCTATTTCGTCTATGGCGGGGTCAAGAATTTTTGTCATTATTATCGAGAAACAAGCTGAAAAACACAACACACAAAATCACTCACATTTAAATGTTTAGTTTCCGTGCCTCCTAGCCCAATATAATACATGGAATACTCTCAGTATTTAATTTATCATAATTAAGTTGCAAGTGAAGTATTATTTTTGAAAATTGGTCCAGTAAAATATTCAATTCATTAATAGTACAGTAACCGCAGACAAATGTAAGCCACAAGTGAAGAATGAATCGTAGCACTTTGAAATCAACAAGGCGAAAGATAATTCCATTCTCCACAAGAAATATACTTAGTAATTTCTCACTAAATGCGCTCGTTTTCTCAGAAAACCTGATTGAATTCCGATTTTAAATGTCAGTCTCGAGTTAACCCGCCACTGCAATTTCCGGCAGGACCTAAAAGTAGATTTGTCATAACTTTGCTAAAAATTATAGTAAGGGGAAGAAAATCGTTCCTGAAGACTTCTACTTCCTCATGCAAATATTACATGTGAGTATCCGAGTATCCAAAATATGTTTTATCCCACTTCACATAACCCCTATACGATATTCACGGAGGATCCGAAAGTCAAAGTCATTGATATTTTAGTTGATATGAAATAATTAGACTGAAGCAGGAATCAGTACCCTCTTTGGACCATATGCAACGATTTAAGGCTAGTGAGACGTCTCACTTATAGATGCCAAAAAAAAAATGGGTTTTACTCCTCTCTCAGTTTTCAACTCACCCATAATCCAAACAATTTCTTCAGTAAATGTTGAAAATAATCGCTCATATACACATCCTACATAAAAAATGAAGTATGTGATTTCAAGCTTGAGGTTTGCACTTCACAACACTTTTATTAAACATATACGCAGGATATAAATAATCGATTATTTTCAACATTTACTGAAGAGAACGCCGGTTTTATGGTTAGGTTGAATATGGGGCGGGAGTAAAACAAAGTTTTTTTTCTTGGCATGTGTAAGTGAGACTTGTCTCACTAGTCTAAAATTGTTGCTTACAGTCCAAAGAGGGTATGGGTTGCTGCTTCAGAATAATAATTCCATATTTATTAAATAATTCATGATTTTCGGATTATCCGCAGACATCTCCGTGAAGTGCGATAAAACATAGTTTATGTAGATTGATAGATATAGATAGATATATTTATTACCTTGCTTGCCATTTTTACAAATGTGAGGTTCATCATTAAAAATATATATATATATATAAGTTAGGAGAGAGGTAGTCTTTGCTGACTCGTTAAGATCAAGCTAGGGAAACTTGTTGGGTAAGCAGAGTATACTTCCTGCATGCTGTTTACCCAACAAGTTTCCCTAGCTATATATATATATATATTTAAATAAAATACATTGACATAACGATGTCATCATGATATGCCAGCAGATGAAAACATTTATACGCCTTAAATAATTGAACATGTGATTTTTTGTTCACGGAACACTCGATAGCTTGAATTTTAACGAATCTGTTTAAACCTGAATTTCAACTCAAAATAAAATAAATAAGATATTCAAAAGTAACGTGACAAATTTACATTCTCGCATGCTCCGTTAGAAAATATTTTAATAATCTGCCGGATGCGCCGGTCACGTGAAATCGATCACGCATGCTGCAAGGTGGTCGGACAGATGGGCTAATAATATATAATGATTACTAAAAAACTGCGAAAAGTTTAATTATTAGTCTGAATTTATACAGTACAGTTTTTGCCTCGGTTCTGTCTTGTTGAATTATTCGATTCTATATTTTCCACAACTTTTTTCATCAAAGTTCGTTAATTACATATTTTAGATAGTTATTTCTTTTGGTGAGGAAAGCACACAGTGTGAATCTTTGTTCGTAGTTCAACCTGTATAATCAGGCTTGCAGCTAAGAAAAGTAGTTTATACAAAAAATATGAATTTCAATAAGACTCCATGCTCTGATTACGTATATTTCGAACCTCTCCAATAAAAAACATTTAAATAGTATAAGTCGTCGAATTTTTTCTTGGAGACTTTTTCGTACCTACGTAGTATTTTACTAGACAAGGTTTACGCATCATTATTTATTTTATCCGAATAATTGCCTTTGATTATATGTCTACTAGTTCACATTTGCTTGGCTCAAGTACGAAACTATTTTCGATAATTGGCCTGTTAGTAAAACAACATCATTGGTGGAGTCTATAGTCCAGACTTGGTTAGCTTCAAAGTAATTCCCAGAATTACCGATTGTCATTATCATTACCATTATCATGAATGACTGCCATAGAAATACAAGAGCTTGTTCACTGATAGATTTTGAAACAGTTGAGAACCTATTTTTCCTCAATGTCAATCGTTATCTCTGTTTCTAATACTCTTACATTTCACATAATGTATTTAATATAGATAGCTTGTAGGTGTATACAAAAAAAAGAAGCTCTTGTTCATTAACTCTTTAAGCGCGAGCCAAATTTTGAAACTTTTGTTTTTGGGAATGGTGAATGGGCATCTACAGCATTAATTACTTCATTATTGCTTCTTGGTGTATCTCCGATGACTCATTTTCCTTCGGAGAGGCTAGATTTGCAGAATGCGAGTAATTGGGAACCAATTCTTGGATCAATTGATTCAATATAAACCAGAATACTTCTTTTCCCGATATCAATAAACAAGCATGATGAACAACAGTATGCCAGATTGATCCCATACATGCTATTATCAAATCAATCTCTGATGAGAGTCGTACGCATCAGGGGGTTGTCACCCTCTCTTGTTTTTCCGCTCTCGGAAACTTTTCTGCAACTGGTCCTGGTCCCTTGTCCTTTCTCTTGTCCTTCTTTCCATTTTTCTTCCGTCTGTTCATTGAATTGTTCAAAACCCAGCCTCTTGTTTCCTGTTCTTGTCGTACCGTGGTAAGAAATTTCACTTCCAGCCCATTTCCTCCTCTAATCAAAGAAGATGGAACCTAGCAACGCACGCTCAGGAAGAAGCTGCAACATGTTTGCAGGTTAGCTGCAAATTCTGGGCTGGATTGATTGGGCAAACAATGTCAGAACAAGCCTGGATCTGAGAGAATGTAGCTGATCATTCTTACAATGACTCTTATAGCATAAGCACCCTTCGAAATTCTTTTTCCAAGGGCCACAACGTGATCTTCTCAAATTAGTCTACTGCGTCAATTCGTATTCTTAAGAATTTGTTGCATTGTTTTGATTCAATGGTACGATCATTTACGATAACGTCCCGCTGGCCACCTTTGATTCTGGGTTTTATGACGCGGTGTATACAGGTACATATGAGTAGGTTGGAGTGATTTTCGTGCTGTTTGAATAAGATGTTCAGAAATTGGACTTTTAGAAAGAAGCCACATTTAGGCATATCTATGTGTCAATTTCATAAGATTCAGAGATATTTTCGTAGGTAATATCACAAGACCATGACAAATATCCGGATATCATTTTCAGGGGTAATATAATAAGTGGTATGATTATTATCGATAATTTTTTGGAATATTAATGAGTTGCAATCCCAAAGCTGAAAATTCAAGTACGCAGGACGAGTTGTATTTTCTTGCATTGGGATTGCCAATGACTTGATATTCCACAAAAATTATAGGTTATTTATTAATCATACCACGAATTATATTTAGGACGACAATATATCGATTAGAAATAAAGCAAAATTGTCTCTCATCTATGATACCAACAGACATTTGTCCCCAACGGCCCAACGATCGCTTATATTGATAAATAAAGATAACTATAGCCAAAACACATAAATTGGACGTTTATAATTTAAATAAAACAAATAGTAAACAGGTTTATCACAGTGAAAATACAGCGACAAGCTATATTTCCACTGTAATTCCGATTCTATTGGCTGAATTTCAACCTTGAACTCTTTTTTCTTTGTCCTTTTGTTCTTCTTTTGTTTCTTCCTATTCCTCTTGGTATCGTTGTTCCATCTTTACACTAAGTCAGCTACTCTCCTGTAAATGTCTTCACGTTCAGTCAGTTGCAATCCTGTGTAATTCATTCTTTTTTTTTATGTTCTGGTTCCCACGAAAAGAAAATTTCGTATTGTGAGCCGAGAGTTTGCCGTTTGGTGGAAGAACCAGCACTGTCTCCAAAGTGACGGCATATAGATGTGAGGACTGAGCTCGACGGGCCGGTCTCAATGAGACCACTAGCGGTGGAAAGATTGATTATCAGAAGATCATGAATATCCAATGTAATATCTAATATCTATGAAACAAAGAGAGATCGCCAACCTTTTTGTGTTGTTCTAGAGAACTGAGCAATTTGAAATCCTGTGATTGGTTGTTAAACAAGGAGATATATTGTCAGTAAAGTCACGTCATCAAGGGATATCCAGTTATCAATTACGTGGTCACTAGGAAAAATCGCAGTCGCTATTGGGTACTACAATCATGAGTTGTATAATCAAAACTTAGAAGAGTAGTGAACTTGCATTTGTTAAATGACAAGATGTTTCGAATAACTGATTATTGTTTCGAAATCCTTTTTGAAAAGGTCTCCATTGCTATTGGAACCCATCTCGGAAGATACACTCTACTAAAATAAAAAATAAAATAAAGGATAACCATATTAAACAGCTCTCTCAGACAAAATCAGATACTCGCCACAAATCAGATATGAATCGAAGTTATAAAACTGACTCAAAATGTGTATTACCCTGGAAAAGAATCTTCAACTTCATTGTGACAATTTCAGGGCCGGCCCTGTATGGGCTCTGCGAGCGCACATACCGTTCGCGTGAGTAGTCGCCTATCACCTTCGATACCGACAGAGTAAATCGTTTCCCCTCTAGCGCCATCTAGTCACGACTAGAAATTCCAGAGCGTTCCGTAAACCTTTCACTACGCTATATAAAGAAATCTCCATGGCGAGACGGGCAGGTTTGAATCAGAGTCGGAGCTTGGATATTCGAACAATAGAGAGTGCAGAAGTGACATATTATAAATTTTATAACTCACAGTACGAAATGAAATAGAAATTAGTGTAATTAAACATTTGTGCAAATAAATTTGATTTTAAACGTTGAGACTATTTTTTTCGTTACATCATGTAGCAAGTTTAGTACTCTCAGGCAATGTAGTTGAACCATTGAGTGTTGGCAGTGTGGGACATCAACAACGCAAAATATAATTATCACCAGTCACAAAGATTGCCTTCATTATCAAGATTTTTTTAATCTGGTTCAAGATATAGATCGAATGACATATTTCCATACAAAAATTCATAGACAAGAGACATGAATCACCTGTAATCGTAATTTGATTCAGAGTCGTTAAGATTTATATAAGCGATATAATACCATCGAAATTTGAATTTTTTGATGGCTTCAGTACTTATAGTAACGACATGATTGCGAATGCATTCAAATTCAGCCGTATAATCCGCAATAATAACTTAATAACCTCACCGCGATATACTTCAATACAATCTGCACTTCCGCCAGTCGTGAAAAGTTTAGGAGAAAACCGATAAAAATATGTTAATTCTTCGTATAAGATATTCGATTTTTTCTTGTAAGGAAAGTAGCAATTGAAAAGAATACTACATATTAAAACAATTGATGCGAGTGATAATTACATTGCAGCAGGTGGAGAAAATATGTTATGTAAAGGAATAAATGATATAGAAAGTATCGCTAGATGAGTTTTTTTGCTCATGACTCACTATCAGTTGGATTTCGTTGGGTTTTAATACAAACGAAGCCGGTGATTTTGCCTATATGGTTCTCAAGGAATGTAATGTAAGGCTGGCGATATACCAAGAAATCAAAAACGTTTTAGACTAATTTAGGTGGAAGTTGTTTTGCCTCCATACGAATTATATGAAGTGACACACACTGGCGCGGCAAAACAGGGACACACCTTCAGGCTATTTGTAACGGCTCGAAACAAACTGTTTTTGAATGAATCTGTTTTGTGTGATTCGCGTATTTCAAAAAGTTTTGTCTTGCTACAAAATGTTTTGAATGAAAGCGTTTGGGAAACCTCGTTGTTGCTGTATAGCTGGTATAGCAAAATGTTTTGCTTAAGGCAAATGAAAAATGAAGGCACACCGATAAATCAAAAACGCTTGTACAGTAAAACAGTGCAAATAGAGTAGATGCTTCAACGTATTGTCTACAATGAGGTGCGGTTTCCTAAATGCTTCCATTCAAAATATTTTGTAGCAAGACAAAACATTTTGAAATTCACGAATCACACAAAACAGATTCATTCAAAAACAGTTTTTTTCGAGCAGTTTTAAAGAGCCTGAAGGTGTTTCCCTATTTTGCCGTGTGTCACTTCATATAATTCTACCTGAATTAGTCAAAAACGTTTTGCGTCAAAACGTTTCTGATTTCTTGGTGTGTCGCCAGCCTAACTCATAACTGACACTACTTCTCTTCAAGTTTGTTATTCAACCTCTCTTATACTTTTGAATTATTTTCATTCGCTTAGAAAATTGCAACAGTTCTTACAATCAAAATTACTACAAGGGGAAAAATATACGCATTGCTGTTACTTCGCCATGATTAAAAAAAACATCAACATCGAGCTCATAAAATATAACAAAAGTTCAGGACGTTTAAACGATGGACAATTGTGTACATTAATTCCCAAAAATCGTAAGTAATGCCTGTAATACCCAAGTGATTGTTAAAAAATTTTAAAATTGTTAAAATTGTTTTTTCCGTTAACCAGCTGTCGTCCCCTTACGAACGGCAGCCCTCAAAAGTCGAAACTTGTGCGAGCCAAGGATTAACGAGGTCTTACCTTTTAACGTGCGATTCCTAGCACTTTTTCGGGCCATCATATAAAAATCTGGAGTCGCTGAGGATTCGAACCTAGCCGACCAGCAGTCAATGGTTTTGAACGCTTCAGTCTCAACCACTGAGCTACTTGACCCTGTAATACCCTATATAATTTCCGAGTAATACCCCCAAGTAATGCCAGTAATGCCCGTCAGAAAAGTAATAAAAATATAAAATCGTGTCTTAATGTTAGGTTTGTTGTTAAGTACAATTTTGAGGTCCTTTTTTTTATAATTGTGCAGGAATTGTTCTCTCACTTCCAAATAATTTCTGTAATATCCATGTAGTGCTCTATAGTAATACCTCCCTTTCTCGGTGTAATGCCCAATACCTCCTAACTAATTTCTCTGATACCCGAGTAATACACCAGTAATACCTGTAATACCCAATAATTTTCAAGTAATGCCTCTATATCCCTACTAATACCCGAGTAATACCTCTAATACCCAAGACATGTACACCAAAATCCCCCAGTGGTTTCCCCCTCTGGTTTCCGTCAGAAAATAACTGGGGATTTGCTTGCTTATGTCAAATAATAGATATGGAGCAATATCTATGGTTTGGCCAATCTTCTAAAACCATTACCGGTACTTGCCTCGGTAACTTTGTTACCTTCTCTAGGCTGGTGTGACCCTGAATCCAGATTGCGGTAACTTCATTGCGACAGTCAGTTGGAGGCTTTTCAAGCACTTTCAATACTTCCTGGACCACATGGAATATTTCCTGTTCTATAGCAGCAGGAAATTAAAGATTCAACATCATATTTATGTTTCAAGGATGAGCCTAGTATTTGGCTAGCTACCACAAACCTGAAAATCTGTGAAAATGGTTTTCATTTAGGAACCTGGTCGAAACTCATACAACCAGGCTAAGAAATATAGACAATAAGCTTATCATCCTTTCTGCTGGGAGGACTGGAAAAACTGACTGAAGCAGCTCTGGTAGAGCAACTTTCACATCTACACCAGCATTCCTATCTTATAGGCAAATCGTGCGTGGCTCCTCTGTACCAATTGGTGTCAGGGTTGGAAGACATTTTGGCGAAAGAAGGAATAACACTAATTACCTTCCTAGGTATCGAAGGGATCTTCGATAGTAGATCCTTCGAAAGCAAGGTTTAACACTAATCATGTTGAAATCAATACATCTGCAACAAATAATCAACCAAAGCAAATCACCCTTCATGATGTTCAGAAAAACCTGGGGACTTAAACCAAAAGTCATGCACGGCTATACATTGCGATCATGAGACCCAGACTTACATATGGCTATTTTTGTGGTGGCACAGAAACAGGCAAAAATCAGCCTTGGCAAAATCCAGAGGCGTGTCTGTGCGTCACTGTTATGGAAATAATCTGGAACCTTCCACCTTTAGACATTGCAGTTATGAGATAGACTTTTACAAACAGACAATTGGAGTTAAGGCGCGTATTCATCTGAGCACCAAGGGGAACGAGGCAAGGTGAGGCCGAAAAGAGGCAGTTGAAACGCACAAATGCCGTCCACATCTGATCAAATTTTTCTTTGAAGTACCGACTTGCATTAGATGGTATTGGAACTGCCTCGGACCGTGCGTCGCACAACAGAATGTAGTTTCCTTGCCTCGAAGACACGTCCACATATGTATGATCGTTCGCATTCGCTGTGCCTCGTTCCCGTTTGTGCTCAGATGAAGACGTGGCTTCGGCACACCGAAAGAGTATCGCTGATAGTAAAATCGAGCATTGAAATGGAAGATAACAATGAGTATGGAAACTCGTGACACAGGATACTGTGAGATCGGCCTTTCTGGAGAAAAGGCATGCTCGGATTTAATTCGCATTGAATTGTTGGACCCCAATTTTGGAATTTTTGGTATTGCCATATTCATTTCGTTCACGATTCTCCGGATGATACACCATCGCGACCACCACGTCTGGAGAGATCGGTCTTAGAGGAAAAAAAGGCAAACTGTGGAGACAAATAGATGGAAGTTTGGCAAAGAGACTCCGATGGCAAACGCGATCCAGAGCTAAAACCATATTTTTCGATAGATTGCTGCCAAATATGTGAGACATAAGCAAGCAGGTCATCAGTTGATCTCTGATGCAGGAAAACATATCGATCATTGTAAATTCCTAAGCTTACTAGACATTTCATGAGCTCGATATTGATGGCTTTTTCCATGAACCTCGAGATATCTTTGCTAGTGTTCAATGTTCCTCGGTTGGGAGAGCTGAAAGACATGGTTTTTTCATGAAAGGGTAATGCTGATGGTAATACAGATAATTAAAATGGAAAAATTTCATTGATATGGATACTCCTGACATATGATTACGCTGATCACTATAAAACCAGCTTTTCGGAAAAAAAGACCATAGCTATACTCTTGCTTTTTTCGCATTGAATTCTACTAAGTTGTTGGATCTCAATGCATGGATCCCCATGCATTTTGGAATTTTTGACGGGTCCATATTTGAATCGATCACATTTATTCTTTGGAATCTTTGATACATGGAAGATAAAGCGGTATGAAGGGTTGGCAAGGAGTTCCTGATGCGGTGCCAAATGCAAACAAACGCCTTGGAGATATCTAATGCAACGGAGTTTCACCATATTTTTCGATAGATTGCTGCCATATACAAAGTGACGAAAGCAGAATGCTGCCATCCTTGGTGCACTACGTTTACTCAGGGCCCATGGCTCACGGACATAGTTATCACTCATACAGACGTTGGGAGTGGGGAGTGACAATCTTATTAAATGACACCAACGCGCTCATCGGATATACTGGGGCTTTGAAAACAGGAACCGACTGGAATATTCCTAACGGAATAATAATAATTATAATGCTCCCTAGTCTATGAGGATAGAGGACGGCCATTATTAATATCATTTTCTGTGCGGCTTCGGGCGACTTTCTGATTTTTGGTGTTTTGGTGACGTATATTCACTTTTTCGCCAGAGGAAAACTCGGAAAACCCACAGCACCAGATCCGAGTGATTTTATGGTGCGCTATACAGTGGCGCAGCCAGGATTTCGGTTTGGGGGGGACTGAACATACACTTTATCAGTTACCAGAGCTTTTTTTTCGTCAGCCGGATGTTATGAATAACACCTACAAGTGAACTGTAAGGCACGCGAACGATAACATCATCTTGTAGGAAATTTTCTTAGCTTTCTTTCTATTTACCTATATGTTTAACGAATGTGTCTCGTTATGGTCGCAAGATGCGAAAAATGTAAAAGGTGCGCTATAGGATCCGGCATTCTAGCACATAAAACCGCCAACGAAAAATACTTCCGAAAATTCTAGAATTTTTTCAATATTTTTCCCGTATTCTGCGCCATCAATTTAACGTGACACAATATTCGAAAAATGAAAAATAATAAATTTAAAA
Source organism: Chrysolina haemoptera (assembly GCA_958298965.1). Lineage (NCBI taxonomy): Eukaryota > Metazoa > Arthropoda > Insecta > Coleoptera > Chrysomelidae > Chrysolina > Chrysolina haemoptera. The sequence goes on from OY282591.1 coordinate 32,508,491, forward strand.
ATTGGTCCAACTCAACGAGCACACGTTCGTAAAAACGCCTACCAAATCTATGTTTGACTATAGTAATCGATTTCAAATTCGGTCAGCGTATAGAAAAAAGATTGAGTTTACCGAATATAACATGAAAAAAGGGGAACATTCTCCATGAAAATTGAAAAATGAAAAATGTGATTTATTTGTAATATCTAACAGAAAACAACTACTTCCCCGGCACATGAAAACAATTAGAAAAATTTTTGGCGGTAAAATGACTCCTGTAACCTCTAGATAACATTTTCATCCGACGACGGAGTTAAGATGGAGCAATTCTGCAAACGCCAATCGATTCAGCATGCCGAAATTAGTATATGCTGTGATTTTCGAGTCGATCGGCACAAAATTAATTTTCAGCTGAAAAAACATCAAAGGGTTATACCTTAAAAATGGCCAAAAATCCAAAGTCATCAGATTCACTCGAAATTACCACCCATATATTCAAAATTTGATGCTGATTCCAAAAATGTATGATTGTACGATAACATCCTCATGTAGGAAATTTTCTTAGCTTTCTTTTTATATAGCTATGTATTTAACGGATGTGTCTCGTGTATTCTACGCCATCATTTTAATAGTCATTTGTTGGCTTGGGGGGGGGGGCTGCAGCCCCAAAGCTCCCCCCTGGCTGCGCCAATGGACGCGCACTCTAAGCTAGCACTTCTTTTTTGTTTTCAATAGGTATGACAACAAATTTCGTCTCCTGATTTTTTTTATATAACCCTTGATTAATGTACCTAACAGTTGATTTCCTTAGCTTCTGTTATTTTTTTATCGTTCACCTCGTAGAGCTAATCCATTACCATTTTGACCAAATTAGACTCGGACAATTAAAAATGAGCGATGCCTATATCAGAAATTATGGATCATTCACAACGGCCGATTATCGAAACTGATAACATATACATGTGAAGGAACTACAGCGATAACAACTTAAAAAAAACACCACCAAACGCAAAATTGCATTCCATGTACACCCAAGATAACCAACTCTGTTGTAACTTTTATCTGACAGAAGATCGGTTCTCTGCTATATTTGTATAATAACCAGAAAAACATAAATTATTCCATTGAATTGTATGGGCTGCTATTTGTTTGCGATGCGGGTACAACTTCGAAGGATTTCCGTGTGATTGGTCGTAGGATGAATTATGCAGTGTAATTGCATCGAAAGTGCTGTGTGGGCGGTGCGATCAGAACTACGACACGCCCTCTGTGACCATTGGCGACTGCTCGGCTGTGGAAAACGCCCGTTTCCATCACTGTCAATACCTACCTTCGATACGTTTCGCCGGTGTTTGTTTATGCTAACATGTGTGGCCGGTGATATTCACGGAATTTACGAGGGGAGGGCGGTTGGTTGGTGTTTTAGTGAGAGTCGGTATTGCTCGAAATTAAGAATAATGAATGACTTTATACAAACTATTAGTCAATAAATTCAGTTCTCCACATAAGTATGTGATTAACGTTATCACAATCTTCTACTGATGATAGCGTGACATTCGTGATCGCGTATTATTTCTTCAGTTACTACTTAAACTTGGATAGCATAGACATTTTTATGTATTATTTCAAAGTTTTTTTTTAACGAAGGCGTAGAGAGGCCATGTAATTTTAAAAAAATAATAAAATTCAAAGTCGAAATTTAATAAAATCGGAAAGTAATAAAATTCCGACTTCGAAGTCGGAAAATATAAAAATTCAGACTTCGAGGTTGGAAAATAATAAAATTCTGACTTCGAAGTCGGAAAATGATAAAATTTCGACTCCGAAGTCGGAAAATAAATAAAATTTCAACTGCGAAGTCGGAAAACAATAAAATTCCAACTTCGAAGTCCGAAAATATTAAAATTACGACTTCGAAGTCGAAAAATAATAAAATTCTGACTCCGAAATCGGAAAATAACAAAATTCCGACTTCGAAGTCCGAAAATAATAAAATTTCGACTCCGAAATCGGAAAATAACAAAATTCCGACTTCGAAGTCGGAAAATAATAAAATTTCGACTCCTAAATCGGAAAATGATAAAATTCCGACTTCGTAGTCGGATAATGATAAAATTCCAACTTCGAAGTCGGAAAATATTGAAATTACGACTTCGAAGTCGGAAAATAATAAAATTCCGACCTCGAAATCGGAACATAACAAAATTCCGATTTCGTAGTCGGAAAATAATAAAATTTCGACTCGGAAATCGGAAAATAACAAAATTCCGATTTCGAAGTCGGAAAATAACAAAATTCCGATTTCGAAGTCGGAAAATAATAAAATTACGACTTCGAAGTCGGAAAATAATAAAATTCCGACTTCGAAATCGGAACATAACAAAATTCCGATTTCGTAGTCGGAAAATAATAAAATTTCGACTCGGAAATCGGAAAATAACAAAATTCCGATTTCGAAGTCGGAAAATAACAAAATTCCGATTTCTAAGTCGGAAAATAATAAAATTTCGACTCCGAAATCGGAAAATAATAAAATTCCGACTCCGAAATCGGAAAATAACAAAATTCCGACTTCGAAATCGGAAAATAACAAAATTCAGTTTTCAGTGTTCTATAGGTATTATGTTTTGTAATTTATGTAAATGTTTGTGTCAGAATTTTAATATAAATGTTTTTTCGAAAATCATTTTCCATCATTATCCTTTTCACTTTTTCTAGTTGGTATGTCACTTTGACTAGGATCATGGGTTATAGAAAACCTTGAAAATTGATATCCTAAAAACATCCTTAGGATGTCCAAGGGACGTCCATGGAAGACCTTACATGGACATATAATGGACGTCTCCAGAACGTTCCAATTTGTAATATCGGATGTCCCCAGGACATGGTCGTCTTCGGGATGTCTTGAATGTCTTAGATTTATGTCCTGTGGACGTACTGAGGACTTCTTTGTGTTATCTGGGGTAGGTACTTCGACTTCGTCGATTTTACTATTTCATTTATTTGATACTCTCCAGCAGAACTTATCTAACAAAAATGCTCAATACGATCTATTTTCATAAATCAGTCTTAATTTCGAGTTGTAACTCGAAATTAGCCTAATTTCGAGTTGTTACAAATCGAAATTAAGAAAAAAATTATCCGCTCTACGCCTTCGTAATAGTCGGTATAATTACTTTAAATAAAATTACTGGATGGTCCCATGGTTTTCACTATTTTTACGGATTTTTTCGATCTTATTTTCGCGAGTTTTTCCGATTTCCTAACCGACATTACTTTTTTCGCCTCAATTTTTAGAAGAATCCTGGACATTTCTAGCTGACAAGCGGCCGAGCTCGAACGAATGTTAAATTACCGAATTGGATTTCAGGTCATACGCCGCTGTCGCATCTCATGAATACGCTGAATACAGAGTGACAGCATCAATTATTGTTGAAATGCCGCCTTGTCATTTTGTGACACACTCAATGAAGCGGCGCTTGAACGTCTTTTGTGATTGTCTCACGGTAATTATGTAAGTTGGGCACAATTTACTATTTATAGAACAGGAACTGATATTACGTGGCCGGCACATATACCGGGTGACCAATTAAAAATAACCAATTGACAAAGCTGCTCTATTGAAAATATTTATATTCGAACTTCAAGTGCTGGTAATCACACGTTAAAAGGTAAGACCTCGTTAATCCTTGGCTCGCACAAGTTTCGACTTTTGAGGGCTGCGGTTCGTAAGGGGACGACAGCTGGTTAACGGAAAAAACAATTTTAACAATTTTTAACTTCGGAAATATATAAACGGAAACGATTATTCGTTTACGAAGTCGTAGAAGGGCCAACAACTAAATATTTTTCGAAACATTTGGAATTGCCACTTTGAACTGGCAATTGTCACTTTGAACTGGCAATTGTCACTTTGAACTGGCAATTGTCACTTTGAACTGACAATTGTCACTTTGAACTGGCAATTGTCACTTTGAACTGACAATTGTCACTTTGAACTGGCAATTGTCACTTTGAACTGTAAATTGTTACTCAAAAAAAGATATTTATTGCCAACTGCATGCATAAATATTGTTTTTTTGTCAATTAACAACTGTCAGTTCAAAGTGGCAATTGCCAGTTCAAAGTGACAATTGCCATTTCAAAGTGGCAATTGCCAGTTCAAAGTGAAAATTGTCAGTTCAAAGTGACAATTGTTAGTTCAAAGTGACAATTGCCAGTTCAAAGTGAGAATTGCCAGTTCAAAGTGGCAATTGGATTTTCGACCCAATAATTATTCCTATTGTATAGGATTATGGCAATAAGCGTGGTCCTGGTATTGCAGAAAACACAGGAAGTTCAATTTCTCATTTTTCATTTTAATTATTCGAAATATGAAAAATTAATGTTCCTGAATTCTCATATACTCTAAACCTCATATTCAGCTATGATAACATAAATCCGAAATCACATAATGTTATATCTCCTTTCCCAGAGAAGGTACGAATAAGACCGGTAATATCTTAATAATAACATACGAAGTTGATTTCTCTAATTTACGGTAATGCAATGCCTCGGCGATAACTCCCGACGCGACGCGATTCTTCGTATTGTGCTCGATGGCGAGTATATTAATTAATTTCCCCGTTAAAAGTAAGGACCTGGAAGTACCAAGAGATGAATCGGCCCCCCGTCATCGAGCAGGACCGTACTGGCTCCCGTGGTGATGGCCCGGTTGCATATAAGCAGAACGTGCCACGTTTCAGTCAGCAGCAGATATTCTGGCTCTCTGATTGGTTGTGACCAAACACAGGTGCATTTTGCCCATCCAGACTGAAACGTGGTGCATTTTGCACTAGCGTGAATTAGTTTTTTGCTCGCAATTCACACACAAACCTAACCTAACATAACCTAGCTTCCCTGTTCAAAGTGCACCTGTGTTTGGTTACAACCAATCAGAGAGCTAGAATATCTTCCACCGACTGAAACGTGGAACGTTTTGCTTATATGCGGCCCGGTTGGAAGAAATGAAGAAATTGTCATCTGTTTTGTTGGTAAAGTCATCCACATCTCTCATAAAGGTGTAGAACTTGTCAGAAGTGGAGGTAAATCTTCGGTCAGAGTGACCGAATTTCCAAAAAAAAATGTGGTAAATACGACTTCGAGGTCGAAATTTTATTATGTTCCACGCTTGACATTGAAACACATCTGATAGATAGGTATTGCGAAAAGACCCTAACTAAAAGAAAAAATCTGAATGTGAAAATATGCATTTTTATTCAGATAGTTGAATGATAGTTGATAGAATCATTCACAGAAAACGTTCATTTCATTGATAATGTAAGGACCGCACCTCTTACATTAGATCTCCATCAGGAAGATCGGAAGAATTGGGGAGCAGACTCTTCAGAAGCAGATTCACACAGCAAGGATGGAAATGACGGAAATATTTCTTGTGTGCTACCGACAATATTTAGGTATTCCATCAGATTTGGATCAATGTCCAACATGGCTTTAGCCAGGAAAGTATAGTTTTTTCTGTTGTCACAGATAAATCATATTTTTCATTTTTAATGGAGAATGTTTCTCTTTTCAACACGAATACCTCCCAAGAGGTTATTTTGAACGAAGGAGAATGCGGCTAAAGTTTGCTTTCAGCCGCAGATGATTCCAAACTGATTTTATGAACATCCTGTTCATATTTCCAAACAAAATCCAAAATGCAATACGCATGACAGGTTTATGTTACAAAACAATTTTTAACGTGGTATTGCAGAAGAAATATTTCCGTCATTTTCACCAATCTTTACCATTCTTGCTGTGTGAAATTACTTCTGAACAGCCTGCTTCCCAAATCTTCTGATTTTCCTGATGAGCTTGGAACGCGCCTGAGGAGGGGTAAAGGGGTAGTTACCCCCTCCCCATGACGACCTTAAAGAGATCAAAATTTAACTTTTTCGAACGTAAATGATACCTTTACAGTAAATAATATGCCCGAAAACAGTGATTACCCCCCCCCCCTTGGCGAAGATTACCCCTTCCATGGAATGACCCTGGGCACATGTCTGGCTTGGAAGAGCGAAATAGATTGTCGTCGACAAAAATGTATTGGAGATCTAATGTAAGAGATGCGTTCCTTGCTTCAATGAAATTAACGAGATCTGTGAGTGATACTTTTGAATATTATTCTTCCTTTCTCATACATTTATATACAAATGCAAATTATCACCTTCAGATTTTTTTTTCAGTTACGGTCTTTTCACAATATCTATCAGATCTGGTTCAATGTCCAGCGTGGCTTTAGACCGGGAAGTAGTTGCTTTCAGTTAGATATTTCAAAAAAATCACACTTTCCAATTTTAATGGAGAATGTTCCCCTTTTCAACATGAATGCCTTCCAGAAAGTCATTTTGAACGATGGAATTTCATTATTTTTCGACTTCGAAGTCAGAATTTTATCATTTTCCGATTTCGAAGTCGGAATTTTATTATTTTCCGATTTTGGACTCGGAATTTTATTATTTTTGGATTTCGAAGTCGGAATTTTATTATTTTTAGAATTCGAAGTCAGAATTTTATTATTTTCTGACTTCCAAATCGGGGTTTTATTAAATTTTGACTTCAAAGTCGGAATTTCATCATTTTCCTACTCTGAAGTCGGAATTTTATTATTTTCCGATTTTGGACTCGGAATTTTATTATTGTCGGATTTCGAAGTCGGAATTTTATCATCTTCAGAATTCGAAGTCAGAATTTTATTATTTTCCGACTTCCAAGTCGGAGTTTTATTAAATTTTGGCTTCAAAGTCGGAATTTTATCATTTTCCGACTCCGAAGTCGGAATTTTATTATTTTCCGATTTTGGACTCGGAATTTTATTATTGTCGGATTTCGAAGTCGGAATTTTATCATCTTCAGAATTCGAAGTCAGAATTTTATTATTTTCCGACTTCCAAGTCGGAGTTTTATTAAATTTTGACTTCAAAGTCGGAATTTTATCATTTTCCGACTCCGAAGTCGGAATTTTATTATTTTCCGATTTTGGACTCGGAATTTTATTATTTTCGGATTTCGAAGTCAGAATTTTATTATCTTCAGAATTCGAAGTCAGAATTTTATTACTTTCCGACTTCCAAGTCTGAATTTTATTACTTTCCGACTTCCAAGTCGGAATTTTATTAAATTTTGACTTCAAAGTCGGAATTTTATTATTTTCCGACTTCAAAGTCGGAATTTTATTAAATTCTGACTTCGAAGTAGGAAATTAGTAAAAATATTTTAAAAAATTATACGGCCCTTCTACACCTTCGTACTTTTGCTTGTCCAAAACATAACAAAATGCCCCATTGATTGGTGTACCTATATGCTGTCAAGAAGCGACAACAATTTTAGAAGACGTCGCCAGTCCGGTCCTGCGCGCGACAAATAGGGCCCCCCGCCGGCGGCGGGCCGCAGGGGAGCCTGGATACAGCCGCTCGCACACCTCTGACAGCTCCCAGCTTCGAACCATAGACCAATAAACAATTGACTGGAAAGTCATAAATATCATAATAAATTTCAGCTGAAATTCATTAAACTGAAAGTTCTTTGGTTATGTATATGCATGAGTTTGCTTTGAGGTACTCGGAACCTTGGAAGGCCGCACCGATAATTCACGGGGCGCTTGTATGGACGAGGTGGTTGTTTATAGTGTCGAGGAGTTTGAGCGACTTACTAGAATTATTCGAGGTCATTCGAGCTTCCACGTGAAAGATTAGTGCCTTGTAGGTATTTATTTTAGTTACATTCGAATAAAATCCTATCAGAGACTAAATACTGCAGTAAAAATTCACCTTGACACTAAATAAACAATTTATTTCTATTTCTACAAGTGATTTATACAGTATCGGAAAGTTTTCATCGGGGTATGCTGGTTTCATACGATCGTAAAGAATAGCTTGCTATTATGTTGAGAGAGCAATACAATTTCTCCTCGACTCGCTCGAGGAAGGGATATCGACGTGGCTGTTAATTCGTCGGACGAGGTAGTAGGGGAGGCGTACAGTAGTGCGTCTCTCTTATTTATGTGGTATTATCATATCATTGCGTTCCTTGTTGCTCGCATAGATTTGTCTATACCCCGATGACAACTTTCCGATACTGTATTCCAAAACTAATAATTCGTGCTGATTTATGTTCCACAAATGTCCGATTCAATACAAACACCATATTGAGAAAACATAAATTCAAAAAATATAAATATACAATAACATTAAAATAAATTCACAGACCGATACCCTTCAGCTTGCTCGGATTCTGAATAGGCGAGGACACGAAATGTTTAATGTATTCTACAGCTTATGAACACTCTAGTGACAAAGTTCTTTTTTTGTTGAGTTCATAAAAAAAAAAATTTCAAGTTCATAAATTCAGCGCCATTGTGACGTCCTACTCCAAGCAACCAATCCCACTGTTGACAGCGTCAATTAATTTAGCAACGTTGCCACACTTATGTTATTTATGTCCACAAAACACAAATGCTGAAACGAAAAAATTTTGAGGTCTGTGGTCATGGACAAGTAATGCAATAATGCGCATTCTCAAATCGGTCTCGTACAAAAGGGGTGGTCCTTTTTCTACAGTTTGAGTTATATTTATTCTGTCGTTCTGTGGTTGTTTATTTTGTATTGAGAAGTTGCTCTGTTATTTTTTGTATTAGATTTTTCAGAATGTCTCTTAAAGTTTGTTTCGTGACCAAGTGTTGGAACAATAGACAAAATAGCAATAAAGTGTAGTTCAATATTCACAACGAATCGCAACGAACCTAACCTAAAATGTCTAACCTTTAACAGTACTCGAGTTGGTCTTAGCTTAAACGCCCTTTTCCGGCTAAATCTTGGATCTGAGCACATAAAAATCATACATTTTCGGAATGAGCATGAAATTTTACGTATAATGTGCAAATTTCAAGTCAATGTGGCGACTTAGTATTTTTCATGATTTTTAACTTTTTTCGGGTAATTTTTAAATATTTTCGATTGAGTCGAAATTCACAATTCATACTAATTCGACCATTCTGAATCGATTGGCGTTCGCAGAATTTGTCTATCTCTGACCGTTCTCGAGTTGGTCAGCTCTAAATCAGTTTTTAGATATTTTCTTTGCCGCCAAAAATATTTCTGATGAGTTTTCGACATTTTTGTTAAAAATTTCGGAATCAGCATGTCAAAATACGTTCGAGGACAAAAATTTGAAATTCGAAAAATGAAAAATAAAAAATCTCAGAAAATTGGATTTTTTACCTTAAACGCCCTTTTCCGCCTAAATCTTATATCTGAGCACATAAAAATCATACATTTTCGGAATGAGCATGAAATTTTACGTATAAAGTGCAAATTTCAAGTCAATGTGGCGACTTAGTATTTTTCATGATTTTTAGGGGTGAACCCCTTGCAACTTTTATCGGGTAATTTTTAAATATTTTCGATTGAGTCGAAATTCACAATACATACTAACTCGACCATTCTGAATCGATTGGCGTTCGCAGAATTTGTCTATCTCTGACCGTTCTCGAGTTGGTCAGCTCTAAATCAGATTTTAGATGTTTTCCTTGCCGCCAAAAATATTTCTGATGAGTTTTCGACATTTTTGTTAAAAATTTCGGAATCAGCATATCAAAATACGTTCGAGGACAAAAATTTGAAATTCGAAAAATGAAAAATAAAAAATCTCAGAAAATTGGATTTTTTACCTTAAACGTCCTTTTCCGCCTAAATCTTATATGTGAGCACATAAAAATCATATATTTTCGGAATGAGCATGAAATTTTACGTATAAAGTGCAAATTTCAAGTCAATGTGGCGACTTAGTATTTTTCATGATTTTTAGGGGTAAACCCCTTGCAACTTTTTTCGGGTAATTTTTAAATATTTTCGATTGAGTCGAAATTCACAATTCATACTAATTCGACCATTCTGAATCGATTGGCGTTCGCAGAATTTGTCTATCTCTTACCGTTCTCGAGTTGGTCAGCTCTAAATCAGATTTTAGATGTTTTCTTTGCCGCCAAAAATATTTCTGATGAGTTTTCGACATTTTTGTTAAAAATTTCGGAATCAGCATGTCAAAATACGTTCGAGGACAAAAATTTGAAATTCGAAAAATGAAAAATAAAAAATCTCAGAAAATTGGATTTTTTACCTTAAACGCCTTTTTCCGCCTAAATCTTATATCTGAGCACATAAAAATCATACATTTTCGGAATGAGCATGAAATTTTACGTATAAAGTGCAAATTTCAAGTCAATGTGGCGACTTAGTATTTTTCATGATTTTTAGGGGTAAACACCATATTGAGAAAACATAAATTCAAAAAATATAAATATACAATAACATTAAAATAAATTCACAGACCGATACCCTTCAGCTTGCTCGGATTCTGAATAGGCGAGGACACGAAATGTTTAATGTATTCTACAGCTTATGAACACTCTAGTGACAAAGTTCTTTTTTTGTTGAGTTCATGAAAAAAAAAATTTCAAGTTCATAAATTCAGCGCCATTGTGACGTCCTACTCCAAGCAACCAATCCCACTGTTGACAGCGTCAATTAATTTAGCAACGTTGCCACACTTATGTTATTTATGTCCACAAAACACAAATGCTGAAACGAAAAAATTTTGAGGTCTGTGGTCATGGACAAGTAATGCAATAATGCGCATTCTCAAATCGGTCTCGTACAAAAGGGGTGGTCCTTTTTCTACAGTTTGAGTTATATTTATTCTGTCGTTCTGTGGTTGTTTATTTTGTATTGAGAAGTTGCTCTGTTATTTTTTGTATTAGATTTTTCAGAATGTCTCTTAAAGTTTGTTTCGTGACCAAGTGTTGGAACAATAGACAAAATAGCAATAAAGTGTAGTTCAATATTCACAACGAATCGCAACGAACCTAACCTAAAATGTCTAACCTTTAACAGTACTCGAGTTGGTCTTAGCTTAAACGCCCTTTTCCGGCTAAATCTTGGATCTGAGCACATAAAAATCATACATTTTCGGAATGAGCATGAAATTTTACGTATAATGTGCAAATTTCAAGTCAATGTGGCGACTTAGTATTTTTCATGATTTTTAACTTTTTTCGGGTAATTTTTAAATATTTTCGATTGAGTCGAAATTCACAATTCATACTAATTCGACCATTCTGAATCGATTGGCGTTCGCAGAATTTGTCTATCTCTGACCGTTCTCGAGTTGGTCAGCTCTAAATCAGTTTTTAGATATTTTCTTTGCCGCCAAAAATATTTCTGATGAGTTTTCGACATTTTTGTTAAAAATTTCGGAATCAGCATGTCAAAATACGTTCGAGGACAAAAATTTGATATTCGAAAAATGAAAAATAAAAAATCTCAGAAAATTGGATTTTTTACCTTAAACGCCCTTTTCCGCCTAAATCTTATATCTGAGCACATAAAAATCATACATTTTCGGAATGAGCATGAAATTTTACGTATAAAGTGCAAATTTCAAGTCAATGTGGCGACTTAGTATTTTTCATGATTTTTAGGGGTGAACCCCTTGCAACTTTTATCGGGTAATTTTTAAATATTTTCGATTGAGTCGAAATTCACAATACATACTAACTCGACCATTCTGAATCGATTGGCGTTCGCAGAATTTGTCTATCTCTGACCGTTCTCGAGTTGGTCAGCTCTAAATCAGATTTTAGATGTTTTCCTTGCCGCCAAAAATATTTCTGATGAGTTTTCGACATTTTTGTTAAAAATTTCGGAATCAGCATATCAAAATACGTTCGAGGACAAAAATTTGAAATTCGAAAAATGAAAAATAAAAAATCTCAGAAAATTGGATTTTTTACCTTAAACGTCCTTTTCCGCCTAAATCTTATATGTGAGCACATAAAAATCATATATTTTCGGAATGAGCATGAAATTTTACGTATAAAGTGCAAATTTCAAGTCAATGTGGCGACTTAGTATTTTTCATGATTTTTAGGGGTAAACCCCTTGCAACTTTTTTCGGGTAATTTTTAAATATTTTCGATTGAGTCGAAATTCACAATTCATACTAATTCGACCATTCTGAATCGATTGGCGTTCGCAGAATTTGTCTATCTCTTACCGTTCTCGAGTTGGTCAGCTCTAAATCAGATTTTAGATGTTTTCTTTGCCGCCAAAAATATTTCTGATGAGTTTTCGACATTTTTGTTAAAAATTTCGGAATCAGCATGTCAAAATACGTTCGAGGACAAAAATTTGAAATTCGAAAAATGAAAAATAAAAAATCTCAGAAAATTGGATTTTTTACCTTAAACGCCTTTTTCCGCCTAAATCTTATATCTGAGCACATAAAAATCATACATTTTCGGAATGAGCATGAAATTTTACGTATAAAGTGCAAATTTCAAGTCAATGTGGGGGCGTAGTATTTTTCATGATTTTTAGGGGTAAACCCCTTGCAACTTTTTTCGGGTAATTTTTAAATATTTTCGATTGAGTCGTAATTCACAATTCATACTAATTCGACCATTCTGAATCGATTGGCGTTCGCAGAATTTGTCTATCTCTTACCGTTCTCGAGTTGGTCAGCTCTAAATCAGATTTTAGATGTTTTCCTTGCCGCCAAAAATATTTCTGATGAGTTTTCGACATTTTTGTTAAAAATTTCGGAATCAGCATATCAAAATACGTTCGAGGACAAAAATTTGAAATTCGAAAAATGAAAAATAAAAAATCTCAGAAAATTGGATTTTTTACCTTAAACGCCCTTTTCCGCCTAAATCTTATATCTGAGCACATAAAAATCATACATTTTCGGAATGAGCATGAAATTTTACGTACAAAGTGCAAATTTCAAGTCAATGTGACGACTTAGTATTTTTCATGATTTTTAGTGGTAAAAAACCACTTGCAACTTTTTTCGGGTAATTTTTAAATTTTTTTGAATGACTCGAAATTCACAGTATATACTAATTTGGCCATTCTGAATTGATTGACGTCCGCAGAATTTGTCTATCTCTGACCGTTCTCGAGTTGGCCAGCTCTAAATCAGTTTTTAGATGTTTTCTTTGCCGCCAAAAATAGTGCAAATTTCAAGTCGATGTGATGACTTAGTATTTTTCATGATTTTTAGGGTAATCAACACGTCAAAATACGTTCGAGGACAAAATTTTTAAATTCGTACGTATTTTGACGTGCTGATTCCGAATCTTTGAACATGTCGAAAACTCATCAGAAATATTATTGGCGGCAAAAAAACATCTAAAAACTGATTTAGAGCTGACCAACTCGATAACTGTTAGAGATAGACCAATTCTGCGTACGCCAATCGATTCAGAATGGCCGAATTAGTATGTATTGAGAATTT
>OY282591.1:32522007-32549507 GCA_958298965.1 Chrysolina haemoptera
ACTGGGAGGGGCACTGAACTACCCAGCCTTAGAAAACAGTTGTTTTTGTAGAAGCTTTGTCGGGTAAATCAGTGATTGTAGACTATGTTGCCTGTTGGGTTCTGGTCGACGAAAATTCTCATTGTATTCATTCATTATTGATTGAATGAAGCTTCTGGTAATCATGATTAATTTTTTGTTAATTTTTGTCCTGGACTAGTTGAAATGAAATATTTTAATAGTCAGATAAGTACCAAAAATATTCAATAAAAATTATTATTTATATAAATGGGCCTTTATTACCTTACAGAAAAAAATTATACTGGCCGATTTGAGGGAACATAAACCAGTTACTTTATGGTGTGAAAATACCAAGACTGTCTATGAACCTACCTATGAAATTGTAATTTTTGCAGACTCGAAACCATTTACCGTCGGGGTCCAGAAGTTTTTCTCTATCCACGATCGTTGAAAAGAGATCGTGTCGTGTTTCATCTGTTCGTTAGCTGCACATTTGATAACGTTTTAATTAAAAATTAATCTCATTATTCTGAAAACATTACACACCTGTATTCTGGCTATCACCTGTGCAAAACCATCATTTTGCAGAACAAATAATTATTGCATGTATACTCGTACGAGATACAATCTTACCCACCACTGACCATCAGTGATGTAGATCGGTATCACAGGAGTCAAAAATGTATTATAATATGCTCTTGATAAATATTCCTGTTTAAATATGCCCGAAGTCACATCAATATCCTTGCTTAATATGAAGTTTTTTATATTAATTATTCAGTTCAGTAACCTGGTATATCTTAAGTTGCATTACATTTTCGTCCTCGGCAGCTCACTTTTGAATATCCCAAAAACTGCAAAATGTTCGCACTTTTTTCGTATTTTCCTCAATCTATCGAAAAATATGGTGAAACTCTTTCAGTTGCATAGCCAAACTTCCATCTTATAGCCGGCCTCCCTAGTTGTGTTCCTTGCTATCTAGTTTTCTCTCAGACCGATCTGAGTGGTCGATGGAGTATCATCTGATACTCTACCAATAAATGCTGGTGTTCCGCAGGGATCCATTCTAGCACCAACACTGTTCTTTCTTCACATCAATGATTTGTTGGGAGCTACCTCATGTCCGGTGAACAGCTTTGCAGATGATAGTACCGTTCATACCAATTCTCAACAATTTGGTGGAGTTCAATGCGAATAAAACCCAAGCATGTCTTTCATCTAGAAAGGCCGATCTCACAGTAGCCAGCGTAACTATGTCAGGAGTATCTATACCTAAGTGTCGCCGGAGGCAACAGTCAGACGGGCCTAAAAGGAGGTGGAGGTTTTAGTGAATATGCCTGGTAATGAGACAGGAGAGTTTCACAGTAGACCTTGAGCTGCATAGGCTCATAACCTCTCTATAAAAGATTTCCTCCACCTCCGCTAAAAAAAAAAAAAATCATCTTTGCTCAGTTATTTCAGCAACACACTTGTAATACAGTGTGACCCATTTAAGATGGAAACACCCTTATAAAACTTACATCTTTCAACCGATTAAATTAATTTTTTTTTTCGTTAGGTAGACATTCAAAAAGTCTACTATCGATAAAATTGACAAAATAATTATAGGACATGAAATTTGAAAATCATGCCGTTCAATCAAACCACCAATTTAATTTCAGAACTTCTATCAAAATTCAGAATACACTACTGTATTCAGGAGCAGTGGCGCAGCCAGGATTTCTATTTGGGGGGGGGGCTGAACATACAATTATTTATCAGTTACCAGAGCTTCAGCCGGATGTTATGAATAACACCTACAATCGAACTGTTAGGCACGCAAACGATAACATCATCTTGTAGAAAATTGTCTTAGCTTCCTTTCTATATACGTATGTATTTAACGAATGTGTCTCAAAATGGTCGCAAAATGCGAAAAATGTAAAAGGTGCGCTAGGATCAGGCATCCTAGCACATAAAACCGCCAACGAAAAATACTTCCAAAAAATCTAGAATTTTTTCAATATTTTTCCCGTGTTCTACGCCTACAACCTCTAGATAACATTTTCAACCAACGACCGGATCGAGATAGAGCAATTCTGCGAAAGCCAATCGATTCAGCATGCCAAAACTAGTATATGCTGTAATTTTCCAGTCGATCGGCACAAAATGAATTTTCAGCCGAAAAAACATTAAAGGATCCTTAAAAATGGCCAAAAATCGAAAGTCATCAGATTCACTCGAAATTACCACCAATATAATCAAAATTTCATGCTGATTCCGAAAATGTATGATATGAATATGTCCTGATACACGGTGTACCATAAAACTAGGATAAATGCAACAAAAATTGAATTTTGCACGAATCCGTCATCCTAGCACACAAAACCGCCTACAACACCTACAAGCGAACTGTTAGACAAGCAAACGATTACACCTTCTCGTAGGAAATTTTCTAAGCTTTCTTTCTATATACTTATGTATTAAACGAATATGTCTCAAAATGGTCGCAAAATGCGAAGAATATAAAAGGTGCGCTAGGATCAGGCATCCTAGCACATAAACCAGCCAATGAAAAATACTTCCGACAGTTCTAGAATTTTTTCAATATTTTTTCCTTATTCTACGCCATCAATTCAACATGACACAATATTCGAAAAATGAAAAATAATAAATTTAAAAATCGGTCCAACTCAAAGGGCACACGTTCGTAAAAACGCCTACCAAATCTATGTTTGACTAGCAATCCATTTCAAATTCGGTCAGCGTATAGAAAAAAGATTGGCTTGGGAGGGCTGCAGCCTCAAAGCCCCCCCTCTGGGTGCGCCAATGTTCAGGAGGCCGAAATTTCATCGAAATATGTTCATAACTAAGAAAATCATAAGATAATAAAATTTGAATAATATATGTTTCATATAAAAGTGAATTTAATCTAGTTCAAAAATGTATCAAGTGGTTTTTGTCGAAAACATGCTCCTCCATGGTCAAAATGGTCAAAATGGAGTTCAAAAAGTTGAATATTATACATCTTAGTCACATCCCACAGAAGAAAAAACCCTACTGTCTCCATCCTTTTCATGACAGGGTTACTGGATTGATTGTCAAACGTTGTTTCAGGTTCAACAATTGTTAAAAATAATTTTTTTGTACATGGTGGGAGCAGAGTTTTTACCGTTATTTTGTAAATGTTTTCCTAAGACAATTTCCAACAAAACTCTTGTTCAAAATCGTAGCTCATGTCTTCCATAACATTGGATCCATAGAATTTTAATTACTTACGTGGTTTATAATTAAACATGAATGTGCAATTCGACCAGAAAAAACGGGTTTGAATAATAACATTTATTATATCAATTTGAACATTTAAAATACCTGCCTTGTACGAGATGATATATGCAGCGTATAAAATGCAGCCGATAAATTGTTGAATATTGATGAAAATGATACCAGGCGAACCAGAAAGAGCATCATCGTTGGAAATGGAGTTGATATCGAATACATTAATATTATTCTTGATCAGATATTACTGGAGAGAAAAGGACATAGATGCAAGATTCTTATGAAAGTCTTCACATGTCAATGTTAGTATTCTAACGTGCAAGTAATCCCAATAAGTACAACAAGAGAAGGGGTTGGAATATACGGAAAAGGCCGAGGCAAGGACCAGAACAGAACCAGTCTATGGAATACCATTTGAGGACATTAAGCAGGACACATAATCATTCTTTCTGATAGAATGCCTCAGGCAATACTCATAATGATGAGGACAATCGAACAGCTATCGAGACATCAGCTCGAACTGAGTCGGAACTCTCTTAGGAAGGTTGTAGAACTTCTGAGAAAACACCTGCATATTATGTTGGGAATACACCGCTATGTCGGTTCTGTGATCAGGGGGAAAAATCAGCCTCCCACTGTAGAGCAGAAAATATCGTCCCACAAGAAAATCTCGTAGAAATTTCCAGTTCATCAAAAGACTCATGAGTTAGACCTTGTCAGCGGGGGGCAGGAAAGTTCTACATAGAATTACCTGCAGTTTGGTTGTGAACCAGCCCCGCCTATTATCATGATAATAACAAAACATCACAATAATTCTTTTTTACGAATGTTATGAGCACAAACTTCTGTATTGGTACAAGAGCAGTGACAATACTTGACGATAATGTATGCTTTACAGTGATGTGAAAGATATCCGCAGCATGTCGCTTTTTCCGTTCAAATGGAGCTCCTTCTTAGCCTTTTAGGAAAGAGGCAGAAGGGGCTACGTGTTGGTCTAGCCATAAAAAAATTCTCCTGTCTCCTGTTTATACAAATTCTCTCATCATAATTTGAAGCATATCAAATCTCGCAGGGAGCTTCACGAAACCAAGCCCCTGAAGCTGCAGCAAATAGTGATTCACGATATCATATTAGAAGAGACTATCATCTGGCATATTAACACCGTCGAGTACATACAATTATTTTTTTGCTTTGAAATTTCATCATTCGGTCAGTCTCAAGTAAAATATAAACACCCTATAGTAGTGTCCATACACAAAAACTTTCAAATTCACAGTCTTCTGCATATTAATGCGCCAATCGGTTCGATGAATTCCCAGCGACATCCTGTATATAAGCGGTCGGCGAAACGCAGGAGCTTTACAATAAACTTACAACTTGTAGTCGTTTCTCAATTATGAATGTGAGAACACAAAGTATTCTTCGTGTTCGCTTTCGAGATTTCGTCCTGTTTACATAGCAATAACTTTCTGTCCGAGCCTCTCCCGAGAAGCCACGTTTGAGAGCCGAAAAACATGACCGCAGACCGGGTGGAGTCCGTTTTTTTTTATGGTAATATTTCTTTACCAACGTTACGTCAATCGTAGCTACAACAGTTTACTAGTTTGAAAATTCAAATTCCACATTGGCCAATTTTCCGGCTTATAGCCGTTTTATATTGCAGTCTTTCTGCTGCAACTTTGTTGAAAAAAAATCTACAGGCAACAATTGTATGTGAACTTTTACATTTCAGATTTTTATTCGGGATTTTTTGGGAATTATTCCTTCTCCTTATGAAGGTCGAAATATCCTTCCACTGCAAGGAGTGAAATTCCTCTGCCATATATTCCACATTTGCATAGGATGTGGAAAGAATCCCCCTCCTCACAACATTCCGCGCATAGTACCTCAACTCTGATGAGAGTCAGATGCCTTCTGAGGACGCAGTGTCTGCTTAGAACTCCCACCATCAGTTGGAGTTCTTTGCGGCTTAGATCCAGTATCATTGTACTTGATGCCCTTTCGGGCACCGAGATCATCCGCTTTGATTGCCTGCAGTCGTCTTTCCCTCTCCACTATTTTCCTAATGCATCAACGGCCCGCTCATTTGGTGAGGGTTCGGGCCTGTGGTAGGGTTGCCCGGCACCTTGCTTGGCTAGCTGGTCCGCCTGCTCGTTGCCTTTAACCCCTGCATGGCCCAGGACCCACATCAGCGTTACTTCCTTTCTGCATGGCCCGGGACCCACATCAGCGTTACTTCCTTTTCAGTCTCTGCACTCCTGAACAAGTTTTGATCTGGTTCTGATTGTGTTACAAAGCTCTGATAGTGGTCTGAATGTCGGGGCAGACATTTACATTTACTTCTTCTGATTGCCTCCAGGAAGGCATATACCTCTGCTTGGAAATCGTTCCCAAATAACCTAGCGCATAGGCACCTTGCTTGGCTAGCTGGTCCGCCTGCTCGTTGCCTTTAACCCCTGCATGGCCCAGGACCCACATCAGCGTTACTTCCTTCCTGCATGGCCCGGGACCCACATCAGCGTTACTTCCTTCCTGCATGGCCCGGGACCGACATCAGCGTTACTTCCTTTTCAGTCTCTGCACTCCTGAACAAGTTTTGATCTGGTTCTGATTGTGTTACAAAGCTCTGATAGTGGTCTGAATGTCGGGGCAGACATTTACATATACCTCACTTCTTCTGATTGCCTCCAAGAAGGCATATACCTCTGCTTGGAAATCGTTCCCAAATAACCTAGCGCATAGGCACCTTTCTTGGCTAGCTGGTCCACCTGCTCGTTGCTTTTAACCTCTGCATGGCCCAGGACCCACATCAGCGTTACTTCCTTTTCAGTCTCTGCACTCCTGAACAAGTTTTGATCTGGTTCTGATTGTTTACAAAGCTCTGATAGTGGTCTGAATGTCGGGGCAGACATTTACATATACCTCACTTCTTCTGATTGCCTCCAGGAAGGCATATACCTCTGCTTGGAAATAGTTCCCAAAGAACCTAGCGCATAGGCTCTTCTCTCTCCGCTTCCCAAGTAAACCCTCCTCCGGTTTGGACCCATCTGTAAAACAGATCAGGCTTGCTGGGGAAAAGATCACCCGTTCCTCTTCCCACTCTTTCCTGCCTGGGATCTCTAGAGAGATCGTCCTTTTCCACCTAATTGTTTCCTTGGCCTGTATCACTTTGATAGCGGATGGTAGGATTCAGTTCTCCGCTACCATTGCGATTTCGGTGTGCCAAGTCCTCGCCAACTTCCTGAGTATCACAGTCTCAGAAGGGACGCCTTGGCTTCATTCCACAAAATGAAAATGTTTGGGCAGGAATTTAAAAAAATTGAATTATTTGTCTATGGTCCAATGGTAGGGAAGCAGTATTAGGCAATTTCAAAATTAGAATTAATCCCAGAACTATCCAGACTTTTTCCAAATCTTATAAACCCCAATCTTCGCTTTGGTCCCAGCAAAATTGAACTCCTTTCTATTTTCGTGGTATTCCTGACTTTCCGAAGTATTCACAAACAGTTGAATCGGAGGAAGAGGAGATATTGCCCTACATTTCAGTGATTCCATCTCAGAAAATGTGAACAATTATAACCAATTGTTCGTATTTACCTGTCACCCTGTCAATGTATAATACTGAAAACTGTTAACTTTGGAGTTGTTCTCAGATAAATATTCATGGAAACATCAATTCAAAATCTGAAAAACTTCGAGTATTTCAAATAATTCAGCTGTGTGATTCGGGTCGTTATTGGGGCCATTCTCCCGATGGTGTACGATGTAAATCAAGTCGGTAGGGGGCCCATTTATGATCGTCGAAACCTACCTCAATAATTTGTTCTCGCACTCATAAACAATACGTTGGCCCAGCCATCAGTATCCAGTAGTGAGAAGTTATAATCGTAACTTTTTAGATCTTCCACCCGAGAAATTTGTCTGAAGAATTGATTGGACTCATCGAAGTTATTGATCAAGATATTCGATACGGTTGTTAGTCTTGGCCTAAACGGAATGTTGACAGTTGAATCAAGGCGTGCTGTTAACTGCCAAGTAGCACTTGTTTTTAGGATGCGAATGTAGGTGACAACTGAATATCATAATTGAATCGTAAAGGCGGCCACGGACTTGAGCCGATATTTGTAATGTAATTTACTTTTTTCCCTGCTTGTTTATGAAAATGTATACTTATTGGGAATCACCATAGGGTATCAATTATTAATGAATAATGATGAATATAGATCTGCAGTGTGATCCATCTGTTTTTGCTGCATGCATCGGTTTTTTCATAAAAAACTTGTTCAATTTTATTAGCGTGAGTAAACTTGCCGTGGAAAATGAGCTCCAATGTAGAGAATTTATGCCTTTCTGAAAACGGGAATGAAAAATATGTTTATCGAGACGTCTTACAACGTGTACTTTGATAATTTAATGATGTTTGAACATGTCTCGTGTTTCTTGCTGGCCTTCTTGAATACCTAATTCCTGTTTGCAGATATATATAGTCTTCTCCTTTTACTGTTTATATTTACAATGCGTCCTTGGGCAATTTGAGAAATATTATGGTGTATATTAATATTAGTATTGGAAGTGTAAAATATTTTAACTCTCCTTGAAAAACTGTTTTTGAAGAAATATTCAGCAGTTTTTATTTGGAAGTCGGTTTTTGATGAATGATTATGCACTTTCGAAGAGGCGTCACTTTGTGAAGTTGCATTTTTTATTTCTATGGAACTCTTGAATTAGCTTTCCTTTTCCCTTCACTAATAATAAGAGCACCTTCAGGTCCCCCTTCAAGTGCTGTTACCAATTTTTCATATTTCTGCGGCAAACATGATAATAAAGCAAGTTTTCCCTAGTGCAACTAATTGATGGTCATAGTCAATCATATTCATATCTTTTCCAAGTCACCATCTCTTGACATCGACATCCAACAATGTCGCTTCAACAGGTTAACTTTGTAGATTTTTCTTATTCAAGTGGGTGACACGCTTTGAGATTGCCGGACAAGTGGGCGACAAGCTTTAAGATTGCCGCCCACTTGTTCGGCACAACACGGCACGGCGCTGTCCGTCGCCTAATACCGTTGTTTGCTGGAAAGGATCGGGGAGCTGTACCTTTCCGGCAGCGGGCGCTCTTAGCTGTTCAGTGCCGGGCTAGTGGGCGGTTGTCCACTCATTTGCATTGTTCCAATCCTATCCGTATTTTGACGGAAAGGGCCGTGCTGTGCTGTGCCGGACAAGTGGGCGACAAGCTTCAAGATTGCCGCCCACTTGTTCGGCACAACACGCACAGCACGTACCGTTGTTTGCTGGAAAGGATCGGAGAGCTGTACCTTTCCGGCGGCGTTCGCTCTTGGCTGTGTCGTGCCGAGCTAGTAGGCGGTTGTCCACTTATTTGCATTGTTTCAATCCTATCCATATTTTGATGGAAAGCGCCGTGCTGTGCTGTGCCAGACAAGTGGGCGACAAGCTTCAAGATGGCCGGACAAGTGGGCGACAGGCTTTAAGATTGCCGAACAAGTGGGCGACCAGCTTTAAGATTGCCATCCACTTGTTCGGCACAACACGGCACGGCGCTGTCCGTCGCCTGAAGTCGACGGTAGACAGTCCAGCACAGCACGTACCGTTGTTTGCTGGGAAGGATCGGAGAGCTGTACTTTTTCAGTGGCGTTCGCTCTTAGCTGTTCCGTGCCGGGCTAGTGGGCGGTTGTCCACTTATTTGCATTGTTCCAATCCTATCCATATTTTGACGGAAAGGGCCGTGCTGTGCTGTGCCGGACAAGTGGGCGATAAGCTTTAAGATTGCCGGACAAGTGGGCGACAAGCTTCAAGATGGCCGGACAAGTGGGCGACAAGCTTTAAGATTGCCGAACAAGTGGGCGACCAGCTTTAAGAGTGCCATACATTTGTTCGGCACAACACGGCACGGCGCTGTCCGTCGCCTGATGTCGACGGTGGACAGTCCAGCACAGCACGTACCGTTGTTTGCTGGAAAGGATCGGAGAGCTGTACTTTTTCAGTGGCGTTCGCTCTTGGCTGTGCCGTGCCGGGCTAGTGGGCGGTTGTCCACTTATTCGCATTGTTGCAATCCTATCCGTATTTTGATGGAAAGCGCCGTGCTGTGCTGTGCCGGACAAGTGGGCGATAAGCTTTAAGATTGTCGGACAAGTGGGCGACAAGCTTCAAGATGGCCGGACAAGTGAGCGACAAGCTTTAAGATTGCCGAAGAAGTGGGCGACCAGCTTTAAGATTGCCATCCACTTGTTCGGCACAACACGGCACGGCGCTGTCCGTCGCCTGATGTCGACGGTAGACAGTCCAGCACAGCACGTACCGTTGTTTGCTGGAAAGGATCTGAGAGCTGTACCTTTCCGGTGGCGTTCGCTCTTGGCTGTGTCGTGCCGGGCTAGTGGGCGGTTGTCCACTTATTTGCATTGTTTCAATCCTATCCATATTTTGATGGAAAGCGCCGTGCTGTGCTGTACCGGGCAAGTGGGCGATAAGCTTCAAGATGGCCGGACAAGTGGGCGACAAGCTTTAAGATTGCCGAACAAGTGGGCGACCAGCTTTAAGAGTGCCACCCACTTGTTCGGCCCAACACGGCACGGCGCTGGACAGTCCAGCACAGCACGTACCGTTGTTTGCTGGAAAGGATCGGAGAGCTGTACTTTTTCAGTGGCGTTCGCTCTTGGCTGTGCCGTGTCGGGATAGTGGGCGGTTGTCCACTTATTCGCATTGTTGCAATCCTATCCGTATTTTGACGGAACGGGCCGTGCTGTGCTGTACCGGACAAGTGGGCGACAAGCTTTTAAGATTGCCGGACAAGTATGGGCGACAAGCTTTACTCTCCTATAGTGGTACCCGCTACTGTTGCTATTCATCAATGTCTATGTATAGTTCTCTTCTATAGTGTTTAGTTCAACACAGAAATTATAAACAAACGGTTATCGTGGAAAGACTCATCTTTAGTTCTTACTATTACGTGAAAACGAAAAAAAGTTCAGAATCTTGATGATGTGCGTGTGCATGTTGGCTTCATTCAGTGAGTGATCGATATTATTGCAGAAAGCTGTCTAGCGAAGTCTCATAGATTTCAATCGACTATGACTCCCGCGGCTTATTAAGAATGAAACGCTATTAATTAACACCTTAAGAATTCAGTGTAATCACATAGTTCGTGCTTAATATACGTGAACAGTCGCGAGCTTATCATAAAAACTATAAATTATTCGGTTCGCTCACTTCTTGACAGTTATAAGAAATTTACGAAATTAGACTTTTATTTTGCCCTGGGAATCGATAGCTGCTACTTAATATGCATACGGCAGAAAGGACGATAAGCGTAATGGCATGTGCCAGGTTCACATAAATGCCAATTTTTTAGGAATCGAATGCGGAATGAATATTCAGAATGTTTGAGCAGGCAGAACTGTGATCGATCATTTTATGTGTCTATATACAGTCGTGTGCATAAAAAAGTCGTACAGCAGAAAAAGTCGTACAGCAGTTGTAGGCTATTGTGAGTCAGGCTTGTCAATATTAATTAAACTTCCTATCAACTTTTACTTTACAAGTAGTATTAACAATCAAACTGTTTTTGCCAGTAACGCGCCGCCTTTAACATTTTTCTAGTGAAATTTCGAGAATCAATGTCGATATCCTTAAAAATTCGGATTTAGGTAGTAAATATAACCTTTTTCAAAATCTACCCTACGCCGAAGCGGGATTTTGCAATGGGGATGAAAACGACCCCATCTAGTTGATGAAATTTTTTTCAATTAAAATAACCACGGAAGTCGATTGACCAATTCTAAGCAACTTTTGATTCAGAAAATATGTTTTTGTGAAGTTGATACCTTTCAAGTTATTAGCGATTGAAACTATGCATTTTTCATTGACATTCCCACTCATGTACTATAATTCCCATTTGCGAGTACAAAAATCGTAGTTTGCTATCGGCTAAATAGGAAGGAACAGAAATGCAAGTGGATAAAAATATCGGATAAATTACGTTACCATAGCAACGCTAGCATTTATACTGTTCGTTCATCAAGCATCGCGCGTCGCATCAGTTTGACAATTGTAATGTCAAAAACAGAATTAAACAGGAAATAATATTCCAGTAAGTTTGTCGTGATTTGGATTTGGTTGTTTCTAAACATTATTCTCCCATTTATTGTTCTTTTATAAAAATCGTTTTCATTGAAATTGAAAAATGTATTCGCTGATAAACGAGGTCTTGTTATATCACACCCGAAAAATCCCACGATTTTTAACCGTTTTTTATGAATAACAAAAAAAAATTATCCAAAAAATTATTTCGAATACAACTGTAGCTAATAAAAAAGCTAAGATATTCGTGTCTGAAGAACCTATGTACACCCAATGACAACAAAGTTATTGCTCTTTGAAGGATGGTTATTTTCGAAGAACCCCGAAATTCAGAACCTTCAATCAAAAATAACTTGAATATGGTGAAACTTTTGGGGAATACTCAATAAACATTTTTTAAAGTACGTCAAAAAGCCTTTCAAATGAGCTCTGATGAAAGTCTTAAGAATTGACTGACCCATAACCAAAATAAAGTCACTCCCTCTTTTTCGATTCAATGGCGCTTTGTGGACAATATACACTACAATAATTTTTCAAGATAGAATAAATCAGTTCAATACTTCAATAATGGATGTAACTGTCATCATTTACCTGTTTGCACTTAAGAATGGCTATAAACTGAAAAGGACAACCTGCAAAACGCTGAAAGTCATATCCGTTCGGTACGTTAACGATGTAAGTAATTTTTTTTCGTTATGAACGTTAATTGGGGCAATTAAGATTTTTATACGCGAATCCGAAGCTATTTCATATTAATTAGTTTTCGAAAATGATACGAAAGATAAGCGCAGGTTTTCGAGTAAACGAGTAATTAAGACATTTGGCGCGATGAAAAAAATTCAACTTGTCCTGCTACGTGACACGGAGCGCTAGTAATATGCAGCTGCACTTTTTCGAATATTTCCTGCTTAAGTCGGAAATAATTTACGAGTTTCGCAAAAAACTGCTGAATATATTCATATCATTGCGAAGAAATATTCGTCAAATAAATAATTGGGTGGAAAATAGCGACGAGTTTTTAATAATGCTGTTGAAAAATAATACACCTAAACCAAATCTTCTTAGAGTAACACGGGGAATCAAGTCTATGTATGTGAAAATAGTAATTTTATAAACTGTTTTGCTATCCAACATGGCAATGCAATGCTGATTCGGTTTTCGGAAATCCTCTATCTCCTCATTTGGATGAAATTATTCATTTCTCTCATTTCAATAAGGAATCAAAATCTCTGGTGTATTGAGGGGGTATTTGAATCCTGCGGCATCAGATCACAACCGAATAAAACAATCATTACAACAATTTCAATGCTCATTTCACTAAAAAAAAAGCACATTGATCTCAATTTTATGGAAAATTTACTTGCAATTGGCCCAAACTCAATTTTTTTTTTATCCAATCAGTAAATCTGAATTTTTTGATCTAGTCAGAAAATTGAAAAATTCTAATGCCAGCGGATATGATCATGGTTACGATCATTGGCGCAGCCAGGGGGGGCTTTGAGGCTGCAGCCCCCCCAAACCAACAAAGGACTATCAAAATGATGGCGTAGAATACGGAAAGAATATTGAAAAAATTCTAGAACTGTCGGGAGTATTTTTCGTTGGCGGTTTATGTGCTAGGATGCCGGATCCTAGCGCATCTTTTACATTTTTCGCATTTTGCGACCATAATGAAACACATTCGTTAAATACATATGTATATAGAAAGAAAGCGAAGAAAATTTCCTACAAGATAATGTTATCGTTTGCGTGCCTGGCATATGCTCCAAATATAATAAACCCCAAGCACTTTATTTATGAATATCATTATTTGACTACTTCGTTTGCGTAACTTTCAAAAGGATTTAGTATTACCAATTGCACAAACGACCAAATACATGTGTGAACTTTAATAACGATTTCTCTTGAGTAGGTGTTCTGATTATAATATCTGATTGAAGTGTTTTTATTAGAGAGATCTATAATATTACTGAGTATCCATCATCTCATCTGTCATTTTACTTTTAACACTAGTGTTAAAAGTGATTTTGTGAAAATTCCAGTTTTTAGTTCATATATCAATGAATTAAAAGCGTAATTTTTAATGACAGTTGAACAAAAAAGTTTGTTTTTGTTCATAATAGGTCTTTGTCTGTTTTTATGATGCCAAATTTATTAGCTTTTCAATTTATCTACCTGCTGTTATTGTCACAGTATAACGTTTGCATTTCTCCAAACATCCATTTTTACCTTTGAACTATATGACATGCAATGCTTTGATGATTATTCATATTTTATTTTTTCTACTAGCGTGCGGAAAAATCCACTTTTCCGAACTCATTTTAGTTTTGATAGAGTCACTTTTCCGCACTAGTGCGGAAAAGTTTTTATGCACTCTTTTTAGTGCGGAAAAAACATTTTAGTGCGGAAAAGTAGATTTGTTTAGTTTTTGCGGATTATACTGACATTTAAATATTGCGTCGCAGAAGGTTAAAATACAAAACTTACCAAGTATGGTTGTATAGTTTAATATATATTTAATAATAAATGTCATACTTTTGGGCGTTTTTTCCGCAAGTAGAAAAAATAGTGTACCTAACACGAGCGTAAAGTGTCATTTCTGCACGCGATTTCTGATGCAATCGCGTGCAGAAAAGTATCACTTTCCGTACTTGTTAGGTGAACTACTATTACAGCTCGAAGAATCCTTTTCAACACTCCACTAAATCCTAGATGATTGTTTATTTAATATCAAAATTTGCTTATTATCTGCAACTGCCAGTTTCAAAGTGACCTTTTGAATACTTCTTCCAAATTTATCATATCACGTATAGTTATTTAGGTCTAAGGTCACACTATAGATGTAATACGATTCTAGCATTTTTTCCTGTATTAAAACACATTAATCTTCTACGAAGCTCTGGAAGGGACACCGAAAATAACAAATTCATCCTTCCTAAAATTCCGAAATCTAACTCGGAGTTTTAAAATTCCTTGTTACAACTCGGAATTTTGAAGTAAAATTCCGACTAATAACTAGGAAATTTAGAGTTTCAAGTCGAAATTAAAGTCTCAAAATTCAGAGTTAAATCTCGGAATTTTAAAATTCCGTGTTTCATCTCGGAACTTCAAAATTTCGAATTATAAGACGGAATATTAAAATTCTGAGTTACAACTCGGAATTTCATTACAAAATTCCTAGTTATATCTTGGAATTCCAAAATTCCGAGTTGTAAGTCGAAAGTTTAGTTCAAAATTCTGAGTTATTACACAGAATTTGAAAATTCCGAGTTATTACTCGGGATTTTGGGTGTCCCTTGCATGCAGAGCTTCGTAATCTTCAGCTAATACCTGCAAAGACAAAAGTGACATTTATATAAAAGTGACATAAGTGAATAACTACGCCTTAGGTCTAGGAACCAGTGAACAAATCTTACCGTTCTGACAACAGATATCCTAAATAACCAAAAAACCTGGATCGTGTAAAAAATGTATAAGGGGCTTGTACTTAGTCTATTTGTTTCGGATCCTCTTTCGTTCGTACCACCCATTCAATGTCCATCAGATTCAACAGCTGTGCCTCTGTCTGTGTTCAGTTCAGGCGTCGCTCAATAATTTCGCAAACATGGTCCGAGCAATTAGCGTCGTATAAATGATTAACCGATAATTTATGGTAGGCCATCTGATAATGCATGATATTAGGCCGTACGTGAGCAAAAATAACAAATTATACACATCAAGAGCAATAACTTGAAAATGATAGGTCGTGTGTTTGCGATGATCTCTATCTTAGGGCGGTCATTATATTAATTTTTCCTAATTAGATTACTCATTGGCATCATGCAAATATCGCGACACCGTTGGCGGGTGAAAGTTGCCCCCTTCAAAGCTGCACCGGCCCTACACGGAGAAAAATGTATAGTGATATTTACAATAATTTCTGGTACTATATGTGACAGCAATAATTTATACTAATGTTAACCATAAATTATTTCAACAATTTATTGGTATTTTACCACTTACTATCCAAGTTATTAGGGTTACCAAAAAATATTGTAATTTTTATCATAATTTCTTGAATATACCAATATGTTCTTCAGATTTTTCTCAGTGTAGGGGGATAAATAATTGAGAGAAAGTTGTACTGGAATTCTTGATCAGACTAAGCGGGTTTATAACTTTTCTATTTTATTGGAACCTCTAGATATCAAAACTACCGGAAGTTAAGCGGTCTGAGGAACAGGCCGTTCGAAACTCCAACATAGCGATAGTCGGTTCGAGCCCGATGTAGGTACGAGAGATTTTTTCTCAAATAATTTATATCGATAGGCGACCGCAGGCCTATATCGATCGATCCACAAGAAGTGGTGCTGTAGGTTTTTCGGGTTTTCCTGCAGCTGAAATGTGAATACGCCACCAAAAATCATTAAGTCGCCCCGAGGCGCCACGGCAAATAATAATAATAGCAGTTCTCTACCCACACACATCACACATAAAAATCACTTCTCAACAATTTTGAAAGTTTTGTTTCAATTTCTTTGGATTAATAGAATATTGTTTCTATTCAAGACATTTTTGTTATTTTGATCAAATCGAAAGTTTTTATTCAAAACTTTAAAACAGACACACACACACAGACATCGAAAATAATCGGAGAAGGAAAAGGAAAAGTTCATATCGTTTCTTACCTTCCCATTCTAATATAATACTTACCCATAAAAAAAAAGCATTTTCTTCAGAATATGTTTAATAACACTATTGTGAAGTGCAAACCTCAAGCTTGAAATCACATGCATACCTACTTAATTTTTTTATGTAGAATGCGTATGACCGATTATTTTCAACATTTACTGAAGAAATTGCCGGGATTATGGGTGAGTTGAAAACTGAAGCATAAGTAAAACCAAGTTTTTTCTTTGGCATGTATAAGTGAGACTTGTCTCACTAATGTTCTACGGTTTCGGCGTTCAATGTGTGTAAATTCATTTTAAATGAATGGGTAGAGTGAAAGTAATACTTCACAAAGATTTTTTACACAATACTAACATTTAATGCTAACAGCTGTTTCGACACACTGTGTCATCTTCTGAGCCAGTTATAAACTAACCTAATTACAGAAGGTCATCTCCTTAAATACTAAACGTAACATTAAGGTAGATAGAGGGAGGTATCAAGGGACATTTGGGAAAGTATGAAAGTAGGTAGGTAGAGGTATCAAGGGGCATTTGAGAACTTACAGATAACATTATTAATGATTGGTGAATTATACAGGTCTATCTGATCATTCAGAACTAAGCTGTTTTGATTACAAAGATGTTTTTTGATTTCTATAGATTCCAATATATTTAATTTTAGGCTTTTCGGTTGAATGTGTAGAATTTCCGGATTTTCTGTGAAATTGTGGCTATTTTCTATGAGGTGATTGGCATAGTTTGAATCTTGTTTTTTTAGTCTGTAACTTCTCAAATGTTCATCAAATCTTTGTTTAAAACTACGGCCAGTCTGACCTATATATAAGGCATTGCAATCGTCGCACTTGAGCTTGTAGACCCCAGATTTTTTGAATTTGTCCCGAGCTGACTTTGAATTATTTATAAAGGAATGCAAATTGTTATTTGTCTTGAATGCTACATTTATACCTTGCTTCTGAAGGAAACGAGATATTTTGTTTGTTGAATAACCGAGATATGTTAGACATGTAAAACGACGGTCATTCTTTTCTCTGATTTGAGGATAGATTGAATTCAAAGTTTTGCGGTTTTGTTTTTGTTTTAAAATTTTGTCTACGGTGGATGTTTTATATCCATTATTGACGGCAATCTGTTTGATCCTGTTTAATTCTGTTTGAAAGTTTGACTGGTGTTGCGGGATATTTATTAGTCTCTGTATCATGGAGTGGTATGCTGCGAGTTTGTGGGAGTATGGATGCATAGATTGATTGTGAATTGTAGTATCTGTATGTGTGGGTTTGTGATATATTGAGAAATTATGTGTGTTGTTGGAGCGGCGAATGGTTAAATCCAAGAAGTTTAGCGAATTGTGACCGTCTTCCATTTCCATTGTAAATTCTATGTTAGGATCAAGGTTGTTCAAATAAATGAGAAAACTATTTAACTGTCGTATCGTTCCAACCCAGCAAACAAAGACGTCATCTACATATCGGTACCAGTATTTAAACATATGTTTGAATTTAGATGCATGGATTTGTTTTTCCAAATGATTCATAAATATGTCAGCAAATAAAGGGGATAGTGGTGACCACTATCCCCTCTCGGATCCTCCGTAAATATCGTAGAAGGGTTTTGAGAAGTAGGACAAAACACATTCTAGGTACGGAGATACTCACATGGTATATTTGCATGAGTAGAAGTCTTCAGGAACGATATACACTTTTTCTTCTCCAGGTTTTCTGAGAAAACGAGCGCATTTTGTGAGAAATTACTGCGTATATTTCTTGTGGAGAATTGGATTATCTTTCGCTTTATTGAAATTGTTTCTTGATAAATCTTATACTTTCCGAAACAACAGCAAAAAAAATTAAATTAAAAAAAAAATTTTTTGGGTTCCACTCCTGATTTTTTGGTAAACATTTTTTTTTCTAACAAAACATGATGTCAAGAAGTCATGTGCTACAATTCATTCTTCACTTGTGGCTTACATTTGTCTGTTGTTACTGTACTAATGAATAGGGTTAAAAAAAAATCTTAATTAAATTTTTTTAGTATATAACGGCTTGTTTGTTAGCATTTTTATTATAACAGTTATTCCTCTATTTTCTCAAAGCACCAGTTGAACAACCTAGTCCACTTTGTACTGTTCACCTTTGATGCCTGGAAGATTTGAATAAATTTAACTCCAAGGAAATTAAAAAAAAAACAAATTATACAGAATCGTTCATCGATACGAGAAAACACCAGGCTTAATTGTACGGTACGTCAACTTGTCAACTTCAACATGTGTCCGGATCGTACCATACCACAGGCGTCGGTTTCAATTCGGCTATTATATATCCTCAAATTAAAAATTGTTAGATACATTTAACGAACGAATGCCGACTATTATGTAACTTTTCCATTTCGAACTTAATTGCTGATTGCGTATGTTTCGAGGGTCGAAAGCCAAAGGCCAAACGGATGGAATTCTGCTTCTAGCGAGGTGAAACTGAATTGGATATCAAGTAATATTTCAATAATTGGCTGGGTAATACGTTCGAGTCCACTTATCGAAACATTAATTGGCGAGAGACCAAAATAAAATAGTTATTTATGCAACAAGTGCAAAAAGTAGGTGTTTATTGCACTCGACGTGCAATAAACTCTTTTTGCACGAGTTTCATACAATATTTTTTCTACGTTCATGCAAAAACCAGAAAATGTTTCATTTAAGTGGCACTAAACTGTAAGAAGACATTGTTTGTTTAAATCTATCTGCTAAAAGTAATTCAAAAACATTTTGTGTAATTCAGATGATATTCGAAGGAAATAATTTTATTTTTAACAAATTGTATTTTCTAGTAATTTCATAGTCCTTTATATAATGAATATGATGAAACATGCAACTATTTAAAACGTAATACAATCTCACAGAAAATGGGCTAAATTTGGCGTCGATTTGAAAGTTTATGTCTGTCATGATGACAGAACGCTATAGTAGAATGACAGATCAGTGCAATAAAGTCTTTATTGCACTCAGTGCAATAAAGTCTTTATTGCACTCAGTGCAATAAAGAGAAAGTTTTTCCACCAAATATAGTTCAATAAAGTTTTATTTTTTTCATGAACGTAGAAAAATAAATAAAACGATTGGTTTCCGACCATGTCGAAATACATTTTCACACAGTGGGAAATATGTGATAAGAACAGATCTACTTCCTTCCCTGGCAAATAACGAATATCGAACTACATCTGGCAGATATTTGTGCAACGTTTCCTACGGACCCGTATGGAAACCTGCATAGTCCCCTGGTAAATCCTGCTTGTCCTAGGAAGAGACTAGAAGGAAAATTTCATAAATTCATTTTTAATCAATTAGAAGGCTCCTTTTTGTTTTCGTTATTGATAGCAACGGGAGATTATCTCGATGCTTGTTTTCCATATTTTGCTGTTTCCAGAAAGCACCACGTTCTTTTTTACTCATTTTTACTTTATCCATCAAAATATCTATTTATATGGAAAATAACCATGAAGTTTTCTAGTAAGGTATTAAAAAAAACATTTCCACTCGTTTTCCTAAACTGTGATAGCGATGATGACTGATATTCAGTATTGTCACAAATTTCATAACTATTCTTTTTATAATTTTCCAATAATCATTAATGTGAATGTGAATAAGTGCAATTTTCATGGAACTTCCTACTTAAGCCTGTTTCTTGACGTTTTTTTTCTTCTTTGTCCCACATATGAAATAAAAATTGCACTGGCAATTTTAAGTGAAAAAGTTTTTAACAAATGAATGATGCTGAAATGTTACTTTATCTATCAAAATGCATATGTTTTCTCGAGCACTACCATATCCATTAATCAGTAGAAGTAGAAGTAGAAGATGATGAACAAAATGAAATGAAAGAATACTTTTTTGTAGAAAAAAATATATTTTGGGAGATATTGAATTTTAAAATTTACAAGACTTTTTTCGGTTATCACTGATAAGAGATATACAGCCTTCGCAAGCCGCGCTGAAACACTGTCAGCGGGCAGACACGCTGTGGCCTGGAGAATCAAACCAGTGCCTACTTTGACTACTTCATAAACAGAAATTCTTGACATTTATTTAAACATTATATTTCATACAACAACCCATTTTTTTAAATGCTCCAATTTCGGAAACACCCTGTATAATGGGACCATAATTCACTGGTCTGTCAAACTTCAATGTGACAACCATGATGGAAACGTGCTAAGAAATGACAGGTCAGAGCAACTTTGATTCAAAACTTCAACAGTTTGCTGGTTGGATTCATTTCAACAGCAAATATCACCTACAAGTACTTATTAAAGTATTGAAATTGGAGGATATATTGGAAAATATGATAAACATTCTGTAAATGCAAACATTACTATCGAAATCAATAAGCACTTACTTTTTTTTAAATTAATTGTATAAAAATGTAATGTTACGAATCGATATTAACCACGTGTATAGAGATAATAAATTATGAGTATTTTAAAACGTATTATTTGAGAGTCGTGAGCAAAGCATAGTATTCGACTTGCATATCATGATTATTATTCACTTTGATTATTTACGTCAATCGCCTACGGCTCGTGTCATTAAGTTCATCTCTGTGAATAATTGACACCATTTTTTCTCCTTTAGTCTGGCCCTTCCGCCAGCTGCACCTCAGCCTCTTGGTTTTCTCGTGTTTTAGACACCATAATGATATACCATTTCCAATCATGGATTATATTCAATATTCCTCATATGTGTTATGTTATATAACACAACATTGGACTCAGATGATGATGATTTATTCTGACAGTAAACACAATCGTAACAGTCAACAGAAGCGTTGCTGTTTTGTGTTCTACGAAAACTACGGTAACTCAAGATACTACATTTTTCAATGTGTATTGGGAGTTGCCTAAAGCTGAAATAGAGTTACCATGCTTCTTGAAGCAAAGTGTAAATTTATCATCAATGTTGTATCCATCTCAACTCAAAATACGGATTTCATGAGCTACGATGGTTTCTCTTGTGGAAGACGGTATGGAAATTATCACTCGAAGCTTCATTCAACAATTAATCAATAAAAAAATAAACAATGAATGGTGGAACTTGCATCCCTCGTTTACCCCATCCAACTTTGCACCCCGCCCTCGTAGTTTGAAACCTCGCAATGCTTTCAGGTCAATTAAAACTCCTTTCACATCTATCGTTATAATAAGCGAACTCCATGTCCGGGAAACAATTCCATTCGGATTAAACATCGCTTCCAGCGTTTTTTCCGCTGTAAAGATGTTATCGGCATCACGAAGTGCATCAAGAACATTGTCACATAAACCGAAATAATTAATGAGTGTCTCTCGTATCCTAGGCCAATCATTTTAGTATTAAAAATTGAAAAAGGGGCAAAAATTACAAAAAGAACTTCAATATAGAAGAAGACCATACAAAAGGAATACACCGGTCAACACGCTTCACGCGGGACGACTTTTCACTAAGACAAACAACAAATAGACCACGGATTGATGAGTATACATGGTGTAATCTAACATCTTGCACTCCCGTGAAAAACGGGTGTATAACAGTGGCGCAGCCAGGATTTAAGTTTGGGGGGGGCTGAACATACAATTTATCAGTTACCAGAGCTTTTTTTTTTCGTCAGCCGGATGTTATGAATAACACCTACAAGCGAACTGTTAGGCACCCAAACAATAACATCATCTTGTAGAAAATTTTCTTAGCTTTCTCTCTATATACCAATGTATTTAACGAATGTGTCTCGTTATGGTCGCAAAATGCGAAAAATGTAAAAGGTGCGCAAAGATCCGGCATCCTAGCACACCAAACCACTTATAACACCTAAAAGTGAACTGTTAGGCCAGCAAACAATAATATCCTGTTATAGGAAATTTTCTTAGCTTTTTTTCTATATACTTATGTATTTAACGAATGTGTCTCGTTATGGTCGCAAAATGCGAAAAATGGTGCGCTAGGATCCGGCATCCTAGCACAGAAGCGCCAACGAAAAATACTTCCAAAGAATTTAGAATTTTTTCAATATTTTTCCCGTGTTCTACGCCATCAATTTGACATGACACAGTATTCAAGAAATGAAAAATAATAAGTTTTAAAATCGGTCCAACTCAAGTGCACACGTTCGTAATAACGCGTACCAAATCTATGTGTAACTAGCAATTGATTTCAAATTTGGTCAGCGTATAGAAAAAAGATTGAATTTGATAAATATAACATAAAAAAAAAATTTAAAAAATTTTGGCGGGAAAACGGTACCTGCAACCTCTAGATAACATTTTCAACCAACGACTGAATCAAGATACCAATTCCATCGAAATGGACCGCACCTGGTTACCCCTCCTCAGAGATGAAATAAGAACTAATAGAATGGTGATTGATTGATACCGAACACCCTATGTATCAAGATACCAAATGTCAATCAAAAGAATGTATGACAGATTTCATTTGACTCTGTCAAAGAAAGGTCTTATTACCAAAATCGCAATTCAAATTCAGTTTTCTCAGCGTCTTTCTAAGAAGTTTTGATAACGGAGGCAGATACAGCCTCCGAAACGTCAACAGTTTTCAAAAAAAGAGAAGTATTCTTTGTTAATTCGATCTCATTTTTTCAGATAGGCAAATTCAGTGTAGGGTACGTTACTGACAAAAATTAATTTCTTTCAAGACAGCAGTCTTGTGAACGCAGTAACTTATCGGGCAAATTAATTAATTTGCCCTTCTACACTTGTACAGATTTCTTTGGATTAAAAATTTTTTTCATTTTCAGATTGTGGAAGGTGATAAACCCAAAAAAATTATGTCAAGAACTGGATTTCCTCCACAAAATCAAACTTTTAATCAATACATCAAGGGGATACCTTAAAAATGGCCAAAACTCGAAAGTCATCAGATTCATTCGAAATTATCGCCGATATACTCAAAATTTTATGGTGATTCCGAAAATGTATGATTTGAATATGTTCGGATACACGGTGTACCATAAAACTAAGATAAATGTGCAACAAAAATTGTATCGCACGAATCCGGCATCCTAGCACACAAAACCACCTATAACACCTACAAGCGAACTGTCAGGCACGCGAACGATTACATCATGTCGTAGGAAATTTTCTTAGCTTTCTTTCTATATACCAATGTATTTAACGAATGTGTCTCGTTATGGTCGCAAAATGCGAAAAATGTTAAAGGTGCGCTAGAATCCGGCATCCTAGCACATAGAAGCGCCAACGAAAAATACTTCCAAAGAATCTAGAATTTTTTCAATATTTTTCACGTGTTCTACGCCATCAATATAACATGACACAGTATTCAAGGAATGAAAAATAATAAATTTTAAAATCGGTCCAACTCAAAGTGCACACGTTCGTAAAAACGCGTACCAAATCTATGTGTAATTAGCAATCGATTTCAAATTTGGTCAGCGTAAAGAAAAAAGATTGAATTTATTGAATAAAACATAGAAAACATTTTTTGGCGGGAAAACGGCACCTGTAACCTCTAGATAACATTTTCAACCAACGACTGAATCGAGATGGAGCAATTCTGCGAACATTAATCGATTCAGCATGCCAAAATTAGTATATAGTGTGATTTTCGAGTCGATCGGCACAAAATGAATTTTTAGCCGAAAAAACATTAAAGGGATATTCCTTAAAAATGGTCAAAACTCGAAAGTCATCAGATTCACTCGAAATTATCGCCGATATACTCAAAATTTTATGGTGATTCCGAAAATGTATGATTTGAATATGTTCGGATACACGGTGTACCATAAAACTAAGATAAATGTGCAACAAAAATTGTATCGCACGAATCCGGCATCCTAGCACACAAAACCACCTATAACACCTACAAGCGAACTGTTAGGCACGCGAACGATAACATCATTTCGTAGGAAATTTTCTTAGCTTTCTTTCTATATTCCTATGTATTTAACGAATGTGTCTCTTTATGGTCGCAAAATGCGAAAAATGTAAAAGGTGCGCTAGGATCCGGCATCCTAGCACATAAAACCGCCAACGAAAAATACTTCCAAAAAATCTAGAATTTTTTCAATATTTTTCCCGTGTTCTACACCATCAATTTATCATGACACAGTATTCAAGAAATGAAAAATAATAAATTTTAAAATCGGTCCAACTCAAAGTGCACACGTTCGTAAAAATGCTTACCAAATCTTTGTTTGACTAGCAATCGATTTCAAATTTGGTCAGCGTATAGAAAAAAGATTGAATTTAATAAATATAACATAAAAAAAATTTGAAAAATTTTTGGCGGGAAAACGGTACCTGCAACCTCTAGATAACATTTTCAACCAACGACTGAATCGAGATAGAGCAATTCTGGGATTTTTCAGTCGATCGGCACAAAATGAATTTTCAGCCGAAAAAACATCAAAGGGATATACATATATAAATGATTGCAAAGGATGATATTTTCTTTCTTTCCACCATTTTGCGACTCTTTTGCATTTTTGCCTACAAATAAATAACCACAATTGTTCATAATAATTTCTTTTAAAAATGTTTTATAGTTTTCTTGAGTACTAAAATTCAACTTTTGCTAAGTTTCCTTTCATTTGTGTTTTTTTTCTCCATTTTTGGTAAAATGATTGGCCTATCCCCCGTATATCGCGGCGTCCCTTCAATAATTTCACGGCGCAACGCGCACACACACCCTTCACAAGGGTGCCAACGTCATTACGAATGGGAGGCGATTGTTTGCAGACGCGCCTCCAATCAAAACTCTCCGAAACGTAATAATACCTCGACCATATTTGAAAATTATTCTTATTATACTGAAAATTACGCTGGGAGCCATTTTGAAGTGGCTCGAATCTGCGGCAATTTGAGCGGGCAATTAGATGTATTAAAAAGCGGTGGTTTCTTCTACCAAACATCCTGTCTCGGACGGAATAGAAGAAGAAGAAAAGGGCCGTCTGCCTGGCGGAGTTTTTCGAGCAAGTTTTTTGGATATCCACTGCCTTATAATTTTTTTTCAGTATCTTCCACCAAAAGATCTTGTTTACTATATATTCATACTCAACTCCTAATGTTTCCCAAAAAAAAAAATTTTGTGACTGAGATATCTGTCATTACCCCTTTACAATGTTTCACTGATATCAACAAATTCCTCTTTCTACTCTGTTGAAATTAGGCTGAATATACCTATACCACCGAACAACTATCTATTATTATTAAATCAAATCAATTTGTTCAACTAACGATGAAGATTCTCAAAAAAATTAGGGCGAATCCATATCTCTTCACTTCTGGTTCT
Organism: Chrysolina haemoptera; assembly: GCA_958298965.1. NCBI lineage: Eukaryota > Metazoa > Arthropoda > Insecta > Coleoptera > Chrysomelidae > Chrysolina > Chrysolina haemoptera. The sequence continues at coordinate 32,547,318 of OY282591.1, forward strand.
TAATCCTCACTTCGTTTTATGATAATTGATTCATCAACATCCAAACCTCACAAAAATAACAGAAGAGCATTATTTTGTAACCAAAGTAATATAATCTATTATAAAATCAACGAGACAAAATAATAACGTCATCCTCAGAATATAGTACCTTGAGACCATAACTAATTTTGTTATATAGGTATCGATGATTCTGTCCTCTCAGAAAACTTTCAAGTCCTTGAGGTTCCTGAGGTGACTATGCATTATTGTACTTCTGATAATATTAAAACCAAAACGGAACTCAATAATATATCCCAATATGCAACGAAACTTTGTTGTTTTATCAATACAAAACAAAAAACCGCCGAAAAAACCGTCTCTGATTGGTTGTGAATGGTTCTTTAACAGCCTGTTGAGCTGACTTAAAAAAAAATACTTGAAATTATGTTTGTTAGGCAATTATTTCATATTACTCTTTCTAGATCTACTTATATCTTACTGGTCATCTAGTTTGACAGACGTAATACATCAAGCAGAAAGCATCATCATAAGGCAGCTCCCAACAAAATATAGATATGAAGAAGAAACACTGTTGGTGTTGGAATGGATCCCTATGGAACACCATCAATATTTTGTAGAGTGTCGTGGAAAGAACGGTCTGAGAGAAAGCTAGATAGCGAGGAACACAACTGGGGAGGCAAGTCATAAGATGGAAGTTTCGCAAGCAGTTCTTGGTACCAGATACGATCAAACGCTTGGAGATATTATATGCAACAGCCAGAGTTTCACCATATTCTCTAATAGATTGCTGCCATACTTGTGAGACATAAGCAAGCAGGTCACCAGTTGATCTCTGATGCCAATAACCATACTGTCGATCATTGGTAATTCCTGAGCGTTCTAGATTTTACATGAGCTCGATGTTGATAGCATTTTCTATGACCTTCGAGCTAACAAACAGTACAGTCTGATGGTTTGTTGACATGTTGGCAAAGATATTGGCTGATATTTCAACCATAGGCTGTATGCTGCCTACTCGAAGGTGATGACTGTGGAGCAGTTTTCTTGATGTTCCGGGTGAACATACTATGTTTGCATCCCCAGCAATCAGTGCAGGCTTAAGGTATGAAAATACATTTCGTTTTATAAATCGAAAACTGTTCAGTGTACGAAAAAAGTCAAAGGACCATTTTATAAGTGAATATTAGATGACAATCATAAATATGATATTCATTTCAAAAAAAACAATGGCGTATCATTATAATTTTTGTTAAATTTCAACACCCTGTATCTCAGATATAAAGCGGTTATGGACACATGTTTATAGGAAAAAAAAGTCTTATTTTGACCCAGGAATATGCACAAATACGAACATGTGTTTTAAAATTTCCCGTCTTTTAAAATCTACTACCATTTTGTCAAATCTGACACCCAAATTTTATAAAATCCAGCATTATTTTCATTTTGCTCGTAGCAACACTGGCTACCTCGCCAACAAGCCAGTTTGTGATATTGTACCAACTGATTTTTTTTTTATTAGATTCATATCGAAAATGCCGAACAATCTTTATTTCATTTCTATAGTTTTCTTTTAACATCGTAACATCAACTAGTTACTATTGTACTTTCCCAGACAGCAGGGAGGCCGTGGATTTTTGAGTTTGGAGTGTCTACATAACTGAATGGTTCTGGATGGAGCCTGTAGAGTTATCAGGAGTTTAGATCCTCTTCTCTGCTTGGTCTACGACCATGAGCAACCAGGGATCGGAGCATTTCTTTTCAAGGTAGCACCCCGTGCAGCCGATAAACTTGGTCTCGTTCTCGATTTTGAACCGATTAATCCAAACTCTGTGACCGCATTGGAGCCCGTTCAGCAAAAGGCTCACATAAAAGCTGCTGAGACAAGAGTGCTCTTGCAGCTGCATAAAGAGAAGCTAATGCATGGGGTCTTCTTCAAGAACATCGAAGACCTTTGCTTGTCTAAAAATCTGACCTTCGCTTTTCTCAGGTCAGGTGAGCTGAGGTCGGGAACCGAGGGATTCATAATGGCCTGCCAGGATGGTGTCTTTAATACCCTGGTCTACCGTAGTTGCGTGATGGATATAGAGGTCCCGGACACTAAATGCAAGCTTTATGTGGTCTCAGCCTTCATCCACAGGCATAAAGCGGCTCTACGAGTGTTGTACTATCATCTAAGATACTCGTACGGTA
>OY282591.1:34052007-34285706 GCA_958298965.1 Chrysolina haemoptera
GCCACATTCAGTTCTCATTTTGAGGTGTTTTTCAATGAATTTGAACATTGATCTTTCATCCCTACTCATTACAGTGTGTCTAAGACCAATCGGTACCCTACCGCAAGAATATCGACAGAGCTGTCGGCGACGATACAGCAACCCTCATAAAAATCGAACAGAATCCCAAGTCGTTAATGAGAAGGGGAACACTGCCCAAAATAATTATGTGGGTGTAAGCTTGATGAACTAATCGATGAACCCCGAGGATTGTTTTAGGAAGCTAGAGTTTGTATCAGTACAAAAGTTTTCATGGCCTCGTCCTGCGTTGTTATCGTTCATTATAATGAGCAACTTTGTCTATTGTTATTCATTAAAAGTTTCGCCATTTACATACAGTGTGGCAGGTCAAGCGAAACGGTGGTAAATCTCGAGGAAAACGGAAATAGAGAGATGAACAGTTGGATACATAGTTGAAAAAATTTCAAATTTCCAAACGGTGGAACAAAAACTAGAAATACCATACCCTCTTGGACTATATGCAACAATTTTAGAGTAGTGTGACAGGTCTCACTTATAAATGCCAAAAAAAAACTTTGTTTTACTCCTGCCTCATTTTCAACATTCTCTTCACTAAATGTTGAAAATAATCGCTTATTCATATCCTGCATATATATATTTAATAACAATATTGTGAAGTGCGTTAATTTTTCATCTAGAATGTGTATGAGCGATTATTTTCAACATTTACTGAAGAATCTGCCGGGATTATGGGTGAGTTGAAAACTGAGGCAGGAGTAAAACCCAGTGTTTTCTTTGGTATATACAGTGACCGCCAAAAAGTATGTAACATATGGGAAAAAAGTTTATTATTAAAGTATTGAAAAAAAGATTCTTGGGAAAAGATTGTGCATGTCCGATAACCTAAAAATCAATTTTGACACATGTCACGTGATCGCTGGTATGGCGGCAAATTGAAAAAAATTACCATGAATAGTCAAAAAGTCGGATAAAATGGCAAGATATCGAAAAAAGTTATTTGAAAAAGTTGCTTAGAATTCAATTTTATACATATATACAAATTTTGAGAAAATTGATATATTATATAATATATTATATTATATATTATATATTGAATATTGAAAACGGCATTTTTTTTTAAATAGTTTTCTAGCTGTAGAAAAATATCAAATTATTTTCTTATGAATTGCTTGACCATACTCAAATATTTGTATTCCAATGATAATAACAAAACTTTCTCATTTTCTCCACACCAGAGAGCACTAAATTGAAAAAATTGAATTTTGTCAGAATTCTTGCTGTTACATTGGTTCGTATCTAATAGATATATCACAATTCCACTATTGTTGCGATGATAGGGAGATCCAAAAATATCGTGTTTTTCAGATTATAATCAATTTTTGATGATAATCGTGCACGAACGTTTCACTTCGCACATAATCTTAAAAATAGTGCGTCAAATTAAAGAGGCTTGAGTTTTCAACATTGCATGCGAAGTGAAACGCTCTGGCACGATTATCATCGAAACTTGATTATAATCTGGAAAACATCATGTTTCTGGAGTGTCATGTCATCACAATGGTCGTGGAATTCTGATATAACTGTTAGATACGAACCAATGTAATAGCCAGGGTTTTAACAAAATCCAATTTTTTTAATTTAGTGCTTACTGGTGTAGAGAAAATGAGAAAGTTTTGTCATTATCATTGAAGTACAAATGTTTCAGTATGGTCAAGCAATTCATATGATAATATTTCGATATTTTTATACAGCTAGGAAAATATTTTTAAAAAATTCTATTTTCAATTTTCTCTCATTATCTCTTCAAACTTCGTATATATATATATATATATATAACATTTAATTCTAAGCAACTTTTTCAAATTACTTTTTTTGATATCTTGCCATTTTACCCCACTTTTTGCGTTCTCATAGTAATTTTTTTCAATTTGCTGCCATACCAGCGACTACGTGACATGTGTCAAAATCGATTTTTAGGTTATCGGACATGCACAAACTTTTCCCAAGAATCTTTTTTCTAATACTCTAATAATAAACTTTTTTCCCATATGGTACATACTTTTTGGCGGTCACTGTATATTTAATAACACTATTGTGAAGTGCATTAATTTTTCATCTAGAATGTGTATGAGCGATTATTTTCAACATTTACTGAAGAATCTGCCGGGATTATGGGTGAGTTGAAAACTGAGGCAGGAGTAAAACCCAGTGTTTTCTTTGGTATATATAAGTAAGACTTGTCTCACTAGTCGAAAATCGTTGCATACAAATGGTCCAAAGAGGGTACTAATTCCTGCTTCAGTATAGTTATTTCATATCAACTAAAATATCCATGACTTTTGGATCCTCCGTAAATATCGTAGAAGGGTTATGTGAAGTGGGACAAAACACATTTTAGGTACTCAGAAACTCACATGTTATATTTGCATGAGGAAGTAGAAGTCTTCAGAAACGATATTCACTCTTTCTTTTCCTTCTACTATGATTTTTAGCAAAGTTTTCTGAGTTTCAATCAAGTATATCGACAATCCTGCTGCTCGAAAGCCCCCCCCTTTTTTATCAAACATCGATTTAACTGCATTTCCTGAACGTTCATTTCTGACTAGGGGAGTTTGCGACAAAATTGAATCAATTCAGATAAAATTCAGCCACTCACAGTATCATGATCGAATAACTGTAAACGGATTCCTTTGTTTTAGTTTTAACGAAATTTGAACGTTTCATTCGCTAAAAACCTGAATAAGATTATCCAGTATCCTTTTTTCGAACCGGAGAGAACGGATTACTTAAAAACTCAGGAGAAGGATGAATGGGGTGGCAGCTGAAAGGATTTGTTGAAGTTAATTAATTAAAAAATCTCAATCAATGCAGCTCAGTTGGTTTCATCTGTTTTTCCGACCTCAATTCGGAGAGTAATTAAGTGCGTTAAATTAGAGTTATAATTACTTTTGGAAGGGTATATTAGTCGAATGGAAACGCTTGACTCAGGTACGATTAGATTAGAGCACGCACCACTCAGCATAATAATAATAATAAGTCGATCCCAAAAGGTAAAATATCAGCATATACTCCTACAACTTCATCCAATATTTTTCCATATCAACATGTGAGAGTTTTCGAGATAAAAATTAATATCAATCTTATTTTTTAAAAAAGTAACCTTCGAAAAATTGTCGATATTGTTGAATTCCCAGGTACTGATCAGCTAAATTTTGTATGGGAATAGGTGAATCTTAAAGGCTTTCCGAGTGTTTGCGTTCGATAGCGTTAGAAAGCGAGTAGTTTTAAGTAATGAGAAAATCGGAAAATAAAGGGTTTTCCTTAGGATAAGCCGGTAGCGGGAGTATACTTTTGACTCGAAAATCACAACATATATTAATTTTGGCATGCTGAATCGATTGGCGTTCGCAGAATTACTCTATCTCGATTCGGTCATCGGTTGAGAATATTATCTAGAGGTTGCAGGTGCCGTTTTCCCGCCAAAATGTTTTCTAATTTTTTTCTATATTATAATCGTTGAATTTAATTTTTTTTCTGTACGCTTGCCGAATTTGAAACCGATTGCTAGTCACACATAGATTTGGTAGGCGTTTTTACGAACGTGTGCACTTTGAGTGCACACGACAGATTTTTAAATTTATTATTTTTCATTTCTCGAATACTGTGTCATGTTGAATTGATGGCGTAGTATACGGGAAAAATATTGAAAAAATTCTAAAACGTTCGGAAGTATTTTTCGTTGGCGGTTTTATATGCTAGGATGCCGAATCCTAGCGCACCTTTTACATTTTTCGCATTTTGCGACCATAACGAGACACATTCGTTAAATACATATGAATATAGAAAGAAAGCTAAGAAAATTTCCTACAAGATGATGTTATTGTTCGCTTGTAGGTGTTATAGGTGGTTTTGTATGCTAGGATGACGGATTCATGCGATACAATTTTTGTTACACATTTATCTTTGTTTTATGGTACACCGTGTATCCGAACATATTCAAATCATACATTTTCGGAATCAGCATAAAATTTTGAGTATATCGGTGGTAATTTCGAGTGAATCTGATGACTTTGGATATTTGGCCATTTTCAAGGTATAATAACCCTTTGATGTTTTTTCGGCTGAAAATTCATTTTATGTCGATCGACTCGAAAATTACAGCATATACTAATTTCGGCATGCTGAATCGATTGGCGTTCGCAGAATTGCTCTATCTCGATCCGGTCGTCGGTTGAAAATGTTATCTAGAGGTTGCAAGTGGCATTTTCCAGCCAATTTTTTTTTCTAATTTATTTCTATATTATATTCGTTAAATTCACTCTTTTTTCTATAAGCTGACCGAATTTTAAATCGATTGCTGGTCAAACATAGATTTGGTGGGCGTTTTTACGACCGTGTGCACCATGAATTGGACCGATTTTTAAATTTATCATTTTTTCATTTCTCGAATACTGTGTCATGTTGAATTGATGGCGTAGAATACGGGAAAAATACTGAAAAAATTCTAGAATTCTTTGAAGTTTTTTCCTTGGCGGTTTTATGTGCTAGGATGCCGAATCCTAGCGCATCTTTTACATTTTTCGCATTTTGCGACCATAACGAGACACATTCGTTAAATACATAGGTATATAGAAAGAAAGCTAAGAAATTTTCCTACAAAATGATGTTATCGTTCGCTGGCCTAATAGTTCGCTTGTAGGTGTTATTCGTAACATCCGGCTGATGAAAAAAAAAAAAAGCTCTGGTTAATGATAAATTGTATGTTCACCCCCCCAAACTGAAATCCTGGCTGCGCCACTGTGAGTTCCTAGCTTCAAATAATCTGCATTTGGTTCAATTATTATTGATACCGAGATATCATAAAGTATGCCAGATACCAGATGCCAGAGTCGAGGACTTTTTGAATAATTTTCCAGAAAGTTTAACAAAAATTACATTACTACCTACTATGTTTTTGTTCCTACAATTCTACCTTTATGTACTTATTTTTTGCTTGAATTCTGAATTTTAATGTATAACATTCATTTTGCAATATGCGTATATGTACGTGTGTAATATCCATAATGCTCTGTATTCTAACTTGTATAAATCTGTATTTGTTTTTCAACAAATGAATATGTTTTCTACCTTGTACGTGGTATTTTTAAATATGAATATAACCCATATACAGGGTGCGTTATTGAAGCTGGGGTGATAGGCTGTCAAAAATTGCAAAATTATTTTTCCTCCTACTCACTTAATGGACCTTTTTTTGTAAATTTAAAACGCATCTCAACTGCTTTTGTTTAAAACGGACCCATATACTTGCATGATGGAAAGTATAGACAATACAGTCATGTCCATCTGAGAATCTGCGGTGGTGCAATGGCTAGTGTCTTGGGCACCAAGAAGTATACACACTCGAAACTATACAGGTAGAGGCTCAAAACTGAGTATGGAGAATAAACTCCCCCTCTACAAACAGATCATAAGGCCATCGTTAACGTACGCTTGTCCAGTGTTTTGCAGCCTCAAGCCCACACCTCTAGCGAGGTTGGACAGGATGCAAAACAAAGTGCTTCGTGTCATAACTAACAGCAGAAGATACATTCGGTTGGAAACTCTTAGGAAGCTTGCTAGCGTCGACCCAGTCCCGACATATATTAGAAACTTGTCTTACAAGTTTTGTAAATACTACATTGATAAAAGTCCTCTCACCAAGGACATTACTAAGCTTAGGTTGTACGATAATGAGCCCCGCAAACACGGTGGGCTCATCTATCAAGCGTTGGATATCTTCCAGGAGAGACGGGAAGAGCCGGTTCCTTAGGGAACCAAATCGAAAGTTAACTCTTAAGCGCAAGTACCTCGACCCGGTTTTTTGCCTCAGCCTTTTCCGGGATGATCATCGAAACAACTAACCTCAGCAACTTATTGCAAACATGTATCTACATGGAATAACAATGATACAACACGCATAAGCTTTGCAGGAGGCGTGTGTCTTACTGATTAATATCACCGCGGGTAATGAAATGTCCGGCTTTTTACGTTAACACCAGCGTGGCTGGACAACGGTACCCCTCCCCGGGGATGACTAAGTTCGGTCTGGCAGGGCGCTCTGCTGTTCTCCTGATCGAGAACAGGAGAGTTGCTACTTCTGCGCCATCTCCCACTCCTTCCTTTCCCCCCTGGGTTAGAAGTTTGTGGAAAATGAGATACGTGACATGTTGTTGCTCGTGACATGTAGTCATTAATTTTATAAAATAAACCTCCATTTATTTATTTATTTATCTTGGGCTTGTAATGCGAAGGTCCCGGGTTCATCTCCTGGCAATTGCAACTTTTTTTTCAAGAACGTTATTTTACTTTTTTCTTGTTAATAAATTGAATTATTGGACATTTGAGTGATTTTCTCATAAGTAATGTTATGTGCCTATTTGAATGAAGTGTCGTTAATTTTTTTTTCCAAGAGCTGCGATTGTAGAAAAAATAATGTGTGTATTTCGAGCACAAAGTGTCATTGTCGTTCTCCAAAGATTAATCTTTTTCGACAATCAATCACTTTGCGCTCTAAATACACAAATAGCTATCAAAGAACTAAAGTATAAGTAACATTCATGTTTGAATGAAATTACGGAAACAATTTAATTATAATAGATTCACAAGTTTCATCGTTTACAACTTACTTGAAATGAGGGGGAGGAAAAGTACTGTCCTCCCTGGGTTGAGGGAGGAAAGTGTGTACTTTCTATAGGGGTAGGAGGAAAACTATTCATTTTTTCTTCAGTAATATATTTTGTTCAATCTTATTTTCACTTATCATTACTGTAATTCTGAGTATTCGATTTCTTCTAACTATAGTTCATACTAAATAAAAAACCGAATAATTGAATACAAATAAATAATAATCATACTATCATACAGACGGTCGCGTCACTGTGCTGAAAGTTCTTCACATATTGACATACCTACTTATCCGCGAATATATTGAATGGAATCAAATTTCGACGAGATTTCGCTTCGTTATACTCCAGAATGAGTTAATTGGCAGTTGGTTCATTGCCTCCTGCGATTTGCCGTACAAGTTTGAATTAGATTTGTTTTAGGGCTCCGTTCGGTAAAATAAGTGCTCAATAAACCGACGATCGTCTATCGAAATTCATATTTGTTTAGTCAACAATCATAAAGAATTCGCAAACAAGGGTTTGTTCGGGGCAATTGAAATTGATTGGATTTATCCTTTTTGTTATTTGACCATTTGCAAGGGTATGAGGTTGACGCTGAATAAATAATTTGAATTCCATTAATGTGAATTGATTGTCTATTTAACTTAATTATTGTTCTGTCTTATATGTACTTTGTCATTTATGTGTATATATATATAGAGGAATATATATATATATAGAGGAAGGGTAGTCGTTGCTGACTAGTTAGGTATGGAACTAGTAAATAGTGGGGCTTTGCAGCAAAATCAAAGAGTACTACTTTAAAGTTTGTCCAAGCTTTCGGAAATTTAATAAATCATTTCCATCATCAGGGATACTACAAATTGCATGTGTAAGTAATATAAAAAAAATATATGTATTGTTAACTTACATCTTTGTTGAGATTGTGAGACGCGATGTTATTCAACCATAAGTGACACATTGTGCAAGATGAAAGTTGATATAAAACATGTAAAATTGGAAGGATGTCTTAAAATTTTTTTATAAAATACGTTACATTTAAAATTGTTAAAATTACTTTTATTTTGACCACACCAGGCCAAATCAATGCTCTTGGTTAGGAGAAGACAGACAGTTGACATGACATACGACTCAGTCAGTGGTACCAATTTACAGTTACCAACCTATGTTGGAATCCGTAAATCCGATTTTTAATTGGTAAGGCGACACCTAGTGAGCTAGGATGAAACCTGAATTGAGTACATTTGGCATGTAACTAAATGTCTTTAGTAGAATCAAAATTTTGGACGAAAAGGAGTTGAGTTAAATGTATATAATTATTTGTCAAGGTCATAAAATATTTGTTGATCAATTTTCAATGTTAATGGGTGATGGATCGAGATCTCTAGGCTCCCGAATCGTTTCACATAAAAGTGACTGTAGATTACATCCAGAACGATGTGCGTTAGCGGAACATGTCAACAAGTTTGATCACCATATGAATTATGATGCCACGAAGGTCTTAGCTAGTGAATCGCATCTATCCAAAAGGACCTTTCTCGAAATGGCCTTTATCGCAGAAAATAGTAATTGCATAAATAAAAAAACAGATATCAATCATTTGAGTGAAATTTATTCCTACCTTTTGACGTTGGATAAGAATCCACGTCGATTGTCGTCGAAGCTAAAATCTGAGGGTGTTTTTGGTACGAAGTTCTCGTTGTAAAGCCCTGTATACATATACAGTGTGTCTCACTTCTCATGGAAACACCTCGTATCTTCCGTAATAATTGAGGTAGAATAATGAAACTCTCAGGAGAGATGAAAATGGTCAAAATGCACCACCCACCACCTCAATTGGGTTGGCCTAAGTGATATACACTGCTCTCCACTCGCGATGGAACAACCCATTTTTACGGTAAAACCTACTATGGGGCAAAATAGGCTCGAAATTCTTTCAGATTCGTGATCAGGACCACCAAATTATTACAGATACACGTTTTTTCCTGAGAAAATTTCAGTTCGGAAAAATCCGAATTTGTCATACTTCTCATGGAAACACCCCCGTATCTGCCGTAATAATTGAGGTAGAATGATGAAACTTTCAAAACAGATGAAAATGGTCAAAATGCACCTACCACCTCAATTGAGTTGGCCTAAGTGATATACACTGCTCACCACTCGCGATGGACCAACCCATTTTTACGGTAAAACATACTAGGGGGCAAAATTGGCTCGAATTTCTTTCAAATTCGTCATCAGGACCACCAACTTACCAGAGATACTCTTTCTTCCTGAAAAAATTTCAGTCCCGAAAAACCCGAATTTGTCTCACTTCTCATGGAAACACCCCCGTATCTTCCGTAATAATTGAGGAAGAATGGTGAAACTCTCAGGACAGATGGAAATGGTCAAAATGCACCACCCACCACTTCAATTGGGTTGGCTTGAGTTATATACACTGCCCACCACTCGCGATGGAACAACCCATTTTTACGGTAAAACATACTAGGGGTCGAAATTCTTTCAGATTCGTCATCAGGACCACCAACTTACCAGAGATACTCTTTCTTCCTGAAAAAAATGCAGTCCTGAAAAATCCGAATTTGTCTCACTTCTCATGGAAACACCCCCGTATCTTCCGTAATCATTGAGGTAGAATAATGAAACTTTCAGGCGAGATGAAAATGGTCAAGATGCACCTACCACCTCAATTGTCCTGAGAGTTTCATCATTCTACCTTAATTATTACGGAAGATACGGGGGTGTTTCCATGAGAAGTGAGACACCTTGTATATATGACACAAAAGTTTCTGGTCTACACTGATGAAAGTAATATACCTACGTCGCAAGAGCTTTCTGAATTATTCCTCCGTTACATAATACAAGTAAAGTAGCTGAATAAAGTTACCAGACTTCACTTAAAAACTTTGAGACCTGTTTGTAGGAAGCAGGTGTCTCTCATTCATATAACAATGTAAATATTGGTTTATTGATGTTTTCGGTAAAGACGGTGAGACAAAATAAGAAGAACAAAACTCCGTGAGCGAATTCTTCGCAAAGTTCATAAAAAAAACAGCCTCTTAAAACATTGGCCCTGTGATACCTCCTGCATAAGGTACCGTAGTTATGGCTGTCTATACAGCGTGAGACTCACAGTAGATGGTAGGTTAGACGTTTCTACGAAAGCGCAGGAGGGCCACAAGAGGTTTTTTTTTCATCACTTCGACTTTAAAGTTGAAATTTCGAGTTTAATGTTGAAATTTCGACTTTCATGTCGAAAATTAATCACATTTAGGGCCGTGGGATTGGCCACCGAGATCACCGGGTCTCACGCCACTTGATTTCTTTATGGGGTGTTTTAAAAGAAAGGGTATATAGTAATCCAGTGCCTACCAAGGAAGAACTGCAACGGAAAAATAGTGACAGAATTATAATGGTCTACACGTTTCATACGTTATGTATACAATAATTAACACAGTAACATAGTATGGTGAATGTGAAACTGTAGTAGGTGAGAGCTATATTGAAGAATCTGTTTCAAATAAATTGATCAACACTGAAAAATTTGCCAACGATTGTGCCGGAATGATACCAGATAGTTATTTGAACCAAGCATCCACTTCTAAAATGAATAATTGTTCTCTTATCGATGTAGATGCTGTAACGAGGCTTTCAATATGTAATAATTATGTTCAAGAGGATATCCTTTCTTCAACATCAGTAACTAAAACAACTGCATTTTCAATATTCAGTTTTATAACTTAATTACTTGAAAATATGTCGATTATGCAGAAATGTTAGGAAGAGTATTTCTCTATATTGAACTGAAATAATCCTGATTCGTGTTAGGTCTTGCATGAAATGATGTGTAAATATAGACAATTTGAGAATGTTGTCTACTTTACGGCCCGCGGGCCTTAATACGCCCACTGGCGGTAAAGTGCCACTTTACGCTCGCCAAACCAGGCGGTAAAGTGTACTTTAAAAATATTTTGTTCCCTACATATTTCTCTATCCTTTGTTTTGAAGACCATATGTTGTATTCAAAAACATTCGCTGATGCTTTAGTCAGATTCTGGATCATTCCAAAACTTCTTCTTTTCAGTATATTACATCGACCCGTCTACTTTATTCCCTTCCTTCGAAAATAAACAACGACGAGTTCGATGAAATTATGCAGTTGAGCCTCTCTCAAGACGAGACGAATAAATTCCCTGAATCGATACCTAGCTAGAGAGAGTCGGGTTTTTTCTTGATTACACTACCTGGATTTCTAGCACATCTACGCTAAACTAAATTATAGTCCTTCGTCTCCTTCTCTCCATTCGTCTTCATTTCCTGGGACGTTAAGCTTTTTATTGAGCAAATAAAAATAAAGGTGGACCTGCGACCGGACCTCTTTTCTATAATTTCCAAATCTGTCTCTTATTTCATCCTTAACGGCATTGTTTACTGTTTTATGCAGTTCTTTCGTTCTCTTCTTTTGTTTGCGTCCGGATACAATTTATTATATCCTCGAGTCCGAGGATTAAGATATCTGCACGGCACTCTCGTAGGCTTTTTGGATTTATCAAGAGTTCGTTACCTTTTATTTACTGAAGGGGATATTTTAGGAAAGCACCCCTTACCTGTTACCTTTTTGGTTTCATGAGTAAACTGTAGTAGAGTTTTTTTTCTTTCCGTTACATTGACTAGGTTGTTATTTTTTAAATGTACATTCGTAGTAAGTCACCTGATATGGCTATTTAACGAACAAGTATATTAATAAGTAAGGGCGATTAACAATCGAGATAATTTAAGAGATTCGATTCGAGAATGGTAATGGCCATTTCAATCAATGAGTTTGTTACAAACCTTTTCCGTTGACCGTGGTTTTCAAAAATAGAGATATCTTAGTTTTAATGTTTATTTATTTAGCGATACGATAAAACACAATCACTAGTTTCTATTTATATCAACTCTAATCAAAGATAGTTTAATTTTCCTCAGTGGTAGTTTTGTATTATTTTTTCGACTTGAAATTAAAAAAAAATGTGTCTCTTTTGGATTTGAAGCGTCGACCTCACTGTCACATTTCTCGGCTGCCAAGCCAACGTTACATTACGTCACGTGACAAAAAAATAATGACAGATAGTACTTACCAATATAACAATTCATGTTGGTGAGAAAATTGCTCAATCGATCATTCTAACAAATCTAAATCATCACTTCAATGCCGATTATTTTTAACTTAACTGTTAGCGACATCTGTACTTCAGTAGGTGAACAAATTATTTCTGAAATTTAAAATTGTAGGAATTATTCATTTACAAACATAAAGTTCATACACTACAGATTCTAGAGGCCGCCACAAACAACTATCAAGTATAAAGATGAATAGTATTATTGAAGCAAATATTGAATTGTTACTATTGCTGAATACTCTAATTCGAATATTTGTAAACGTATGCTTCTCGAAATAAAACGAAATGATATAATATCACATTTCAACAATGTTGGTGTAATCTCTTCTCTATTTAAACATACTCCTGACATCTTGTAGTCAGTAGAAAAAACAAATTGGTCATTTCGAAATTTTGAAGTTATGACGAACATCACCAGTAATAACAACATCCAAATCTTGTTATGAGTACTCCAGTTTTAATAAAAAAAAGTTGCATTCACAGTGGCTTTTCTAGGTCGTCGATTAAAAAACACTTTTTCGTCCACAACTTCTAAAACGGAGACACCTTCTGGCGAGTAGAACAACTAAGTAATAAATATTTTCAATTTGAAACAGTAGTCTCTAACTTGCCTGCCCTGAATGATTCAGTGATGTTTATTAGTTCGAAGTCCACATCAGCTGATTTCTGACGCAAGTTCGTCAACATAACCTCTCATTCTCAACATGTAAATATAGTTACTTTTTAAAAATGTTATTTCGCAGATTCTCTAGTCAAAATAAAGTGATACACAGAATTTTATCAGCAACAAAAACAAATTTGTTTGTCAATACATGCAGGAGCTACGTTAAAAAGGAAACAGTTGCATTTGGAAATATTGTGAAAGAAATAACCAAGGTTAAACATCCTCAGTATATCCCTTTAAATTACTGTAAGTACAAACTATCACTACCATGTGAACTAAAGGTTAACAATATTTCAAATTCTAACAAAAATTCCAAATGCGTCTTTCAAAAATTCGTTGAATATTTCATAAAGCAAACAAACAACCTCATGTTGATTATTCTTCATATAGTCGTTCTCAAAAAATGTGCTCCCGAAGTAATACCAGTTCTTTGTAAGTTATTCAACCTCATTCTCGCCTGTTTCAGAGGTACTACACGACAACTAAACCAGTTTTTAACATTTATAAATAACATAAATAGCAACATACAGTTCACACTCGAGACAGAAATAGAGAAACGAATTAATTTCTTGGATCTGACCATCACGCATGATTATAATAAATTTGAGTTTAATGTGTTTAGTAAACCGAGTTATACAGACAGTACAATCCCAAGTGATTCTTTCCACCCCAATAGTCAAAAATTAGCAGCTTACAATTCAATGTTACATAGAGCATTCTCGTTACCTTTGTCTGCTAATGATTTGGATGTAGAACTAAAAACAATCATACAGATAGGGCAAAATAATGGCTTCAACGCAACCATCATTCAGAAGTTGATACGAAAACAACGTCTCAAATTTACTCACAAATTAATATACCCCCAAGTCAAACAGTCAGAATCTAAGAAATTTGTAACATTAACGTATTGTTGCGTCTTCGGGTTCAAAAATAAGTGTACACTGGTATGAACTCGCCTTTATTATTCAAACTTCACTTGACAACACTGTGATACAAGACAAGTCACTGTCAAAATACTTGTATCCAAGGTAACTCAAAGTAACTTCCTAACTCACTTCCTTCATCTAACAAATGCATTGCTTTTATATACAAATAAAGTTCTAGAAAACTTAAGAAATCAATAGAACACAAATAGAATGTTCGACGATTGATCCAGAACAAAAGTTAGTGCTTCTAGATTTTTCCATCTAATTCATCGAAGGATCTCGAACAATTCGAGAAGTCTCTATCAAATTTCAGGTCTGTAACACTGCCTCCTCCTTTAGGTTATTCCGTCCCGGATAACACCATCACCATTTTGGCTGTTCCTCTGGAACCAATTTGGGGGATCGTGGCCTCGGTATTCTGCTAACCTCTCGATGTGAACAACTTTGGGTTTACTCCTTGGGTTGAGCTGGATGCGGTATACCAAGTCGTTGATCTTCTTTATGATGACATAGGGTCCTGTCCAATTTCTCTGTAGCTTGGGGCATTTTCCTTTCTTTCTCTGAGGTTGGTATAGCCAAACGGCATCACCTGGCTCAAACATAGTCCCTGGACTCTTCCTGTCGAACCTCTTTTTCATTTTATCACTGGAGATTTGAAGACGACGTCTGCAGAATTCATAAACTTGGTCCAGTCTTTCTCTCAACTCTTCGACATATTCTGGTAGGACTTTGTCCTCTGTACTTCTAGGTGGCATTCCAAACAACAGATCGCATGGTAGTTTCATTTCTCGCCCAGTGATCAACATTGAAGGAGTATATCCGGTGGACTCATGCTGGGAACTTCGATAGGATAGGAGAAATAGTGGTACCAACTCATCCCAATCCTTTTGATTTTTGGAGATGAACATCGACAGGTACTGACTGATGGTTTTATTATGTCGTTCAACCATACCATCTGATTGTGGATGTAGGGCTGTGGTACGAGTCTTCTTCACACCTAGAATGTTCATCATTTCCTGCCATAATTCAGATTCGAAGTTTCGTCCTTGATCAGAATGTAATTCTAGTGGGACTCCATGTCTGGCTATTACATTTTCTAGGAAGGCCTTTGCAACGGTCTTTGCCTCCTGGTTTGGAATGGGCACAACTTCAGGCCACTTGGAGAAATAGTCCATGGCTACCATCAAGTATTTATTTCCTTGCTCGGTAACAGGAAACGGCCCAAGAATGTCAACTGCTACTCTTTCGAATGGTTCACCAGAAAGATACTGAGCCATTTTCCCTCGACTTCTAGTTTTGGGTCCCTTCTTTGAAGAGCATAGGTCACATCTTCTGCACCATTCTTCTACATCACGACGACAATTCACCCAATAGAATCGTTCTCGAATTCTAGCAAGGGTCCTCTTGATTCCAAAGTGTCCACCTGCACGACTACTATGAAGTTGCTCGAGCACATCTTTAGTAAGTGCTTTCGGCAGGACCAGTTGGTACACCACAGTTGCTCCATCTGGGCTCTCCCATTTGCGATGCAATAGGCCATCACGAAGACATAGGGAATCCCATTGAGCCCAGTATCCCTTGGCAACTGCACCAAACTTGGATACTTCCTGCCACTCAGGTCTAACTCCATTTTTTAGCCAGCTTAGAACTAACTTTAAATTGTTGTCTTTCTTCTGATTCTTCCTCATATCTTCTGTGGTCCATAAATCAGATTCTTCAGACTCGACTCTTACGGTGGTAACTTGCAGAATTTCCTTGCAATGTTCATCATTGCAAAAATTGACTTCTTTGTTTTCGAGTTTCTGGCAATATCGGCATTGCTGTTCCAAGCATGGACGTCTTGATAATGTGTCTGCATTTCTGTGTTTCCTGCCTCTGCGATGAATAACTCTGAAGTCGTATTGTTGGAGTCTCTCTAGCCATCTCGCAATTTGACCCTCAGGTTTCTTGAAGTTCATTATCCACTGCAAAGCGCTGTGATCAGTTCTTACGAGAAAACGTCTGCCATAGAGGAAGGTATGGAAATGTTCAATGGCTTTGATTATCGATAGAAGCTCCTTTCTTGTAACGCAGTAATTCTTTTCGGCTTTGCCTAGAGTTTTACTAAAGTAGGCTATTACTTTCTCTTCGCCATCCTGTTCTTGGGATAAAACTGATCCAATGCCTTGCTGAGACGCATCACAGTCCAAAATGAAAGTGCCTTGTTCTCGTGGGTAAGCCAAAATAGGCGCAGTTGTCAATTTCTTCTTCAGTTCAGTGAACGACTGTTGGCAATCAGGGCTCCAATCAAACTGAACGTTGTTCTCAGTTAAGCGGTGGAGTGGCTTGGCAATTTTACCAAAGTCTTGAACAAACTTCCTGTAGTAGGTACATAGCCCCAGAAAACTTCTTACTTCATGTTTATCCCTAGGACGTGGCCAACTCCTAACAGCCTCGATTTTAGCAGGATCGGTCTTAATTCCTTCGGCCGAGATGACATGGCCTAAAAAATTGACTTCTTTTTGAAATAAATAACACTTCTTTGGATTCAGTTGCAGGTTAGCATTTTCTAACCTCAAAAATACTTCTTCCAAATTATTCAGGTGTTCGTCAAATGTCCTTCCCATTACTATGACGTCATCCAAGTAGACTAGACAAATTTTCCATGTCAAACCTCTCAATACTAGTTCCATAAGTCTCTCAAAGGTGGCGGGAGCATTACATAATCCGAACGGAAGAACTTTGAATTGGTACAGCCCTTGTCCGGTAGAGAACGCTGTTTTTCCTCTATCATCAGGATGAACTTCCACTTGCCAATACCCGCTTTTCAGGTCCAACGTTGAAAACCATTTGGAACCGGATAATGTGTTTAGTGTATCATCAATTCTTGGTAATGGGTAGCTATCCTTCATCGTTACGTCATTCAATCGACGATAGTCCACGCAGAATCGGGTTGATCCATCCTTTTTAGTTACCAATACTACCGGTGAGGACCATGGGCTTGTGGTTTCTTCAATTATGTCATCCTCCATCATGTTGTTTATCATGTCTGCTACCTCTCTCTGTTTGGCAAACGGTAATCTCCTCGGAGCCTGTCGGATTGGTCGGGCATCGCCGGTGTTGATGCGATGTTGAACTAGACTGGTACGTCCCGTCGAAGTCTCTGTCGAGAAAATGTTACGATGGCTATCAAGAAACTCTTTGGCCTTCTGCTTTTCTTCCATAGTTAAATGTTCCGTGGATTCCATCATTTTGTCTATTGTTCTCTGATCGGTGTTAGTGGTATTTCTTCGCAGTACCTGAGTGTGGTTTTCACAATTGATAACTCGAGTGACAGGTTTGCAGAATCCCAATTGGTCGTTTTTCTTCAGAAGGACTTTATTTTCCGAAGTATTGGCAACCCTGACAGGAATTAGTTGTTCTGTGTTCACAAGACATCGGGCAATTAAAATTCCATCTTGGCGGTATTCATCATTTTCAATTATTCCAGTGCTCAAATCTCCAGGTTCTTTATCCATTCTGGCCATGATGATGGTTTCGGAGTTTTTCGGAATGTGGATGTCTTCGTCAACATAAATCTTAATTGGTTGGATTTTCTCATTGTATCTGCTCAGGAAGATTTCTTCATTGCCAATCCGCAAAATTTTCTGTCTGATGTTAAGGATGAAGTCGTTTTTCTCCATGATGTCCAGACCCAAAACACATTCATCCCTTATTTCCGCAACCAACATAGAATGTTCCATGGTAATAGGTCCTATCTGGATGTGTACAAGTGTTTCCCCAATGACTGGTGCGGTTTGTCCCGTTGCCGTTTCCAAAACCATATTCCTTTTCATCGGCTTCACAGATTCTTGTATGAGGTCTGGGCGAACGACTGATCTCGAAGCTCCTGTATCAATAGTGAAGGTGCATTTCCGATCTTCTAAATAGCCTTGTATTAGTAGACTTTGATCATTTTTCTTCAATGTCGATATATGGATCTTGGGGCTTTGAACACTGAAAGTCGCCACGCGCCCCCTAGTGCCGACTAATTCTCGTTTTCCTGGGTGGGAGCAAGTCCTCTTTCGGACGTTTGAGGTCTCCTTTCTGGCGTGGTCGATCTCCTGAAGGCTCCTCTGTTATAACGCCCACGTTGCTCTGTTCCTGGGCTCGGAGATCTCGATCTATCCTCGTGGCTATCTGATGACCTCTTTCTTCTTGGACTTCTGGATCTCGATCTCTCCCAGCAACTCCTCTGTAGATGGCCGCTTTTCCCACAGTTATAGCAGCGCCTCTTCCTGTCTTCTGGGGAATGCACTTGGTTGCTTAATGCTGTTATGGAGTCCAATATTTTCTTCAATAGCGCCTCGCTTGTAGGAGAATCCTCGTTGAATTTAACTTCACGTAACTTGGGCCTCGTATTTCTTGATGCGTTTTTCGCGGCCTCGAACTCCAAAGATGCTATCAGTGCTGCGCTTATGGTTTGAAGTCGTCCTAGTCGAAGGGTTTGCTGCATGTCAGTATCTCTCAAACCATCGATGAAAGTCTGCACCCCAATTTGTTCTATGAACTCCTTCGGTGCTTGTGGGTATGCCAAATTAATGAGTCGCTCTACGTCGGCTCCATACTCCTGTAGGGTTTCGTTGGATTTTTGATATCGACTCTTTAATTGGCTCTGAAACACTTGTTTGAGATATTGCTGTCCATATCTGATTTCCAAAGCTTCAACGATTCTAGAATATTCCTTCTGATTACTCTCGGGGATGTTCTGAAGGATGTCCAATGCTTGTCCTCGTAGACACAGGACTAGAGAGGTGGCCATTTCTTCCTCGGACCAGCCATTTGCGTTTGCTGCCGCTTCAAACTGACGTCTATACATGGACCACGAGGATTGTCCATCAAATGTTGGAGGCTTCAAAATTTTCACTTGTGTAGGCCTTATCGGAGTTGTCAGTGAGGATGGCCTTTCGCTGGTGGGGGAGATTTCCTCAGATGGTGCACGCTTGTGTGGAAGTTGTAACGTTTCCAGCCTCACCTTGATCTTATCCACTTCTTCGTTGAATTTCTTGTCCACCTCTCGTGCCACCCGTTCATCTATTTTGGACAGTTCATTTTCGATGTCTTGGACCCTTCTGTTGACTCCCTGGACTCCGCCTCTGACTTCTTGAACTTCACCTTTGACCTCTTGAACTTCACCTTTGACCTCCTGGACTTTTCCTCTGACCTCTTGTACTTCTTCAGTGATTTCATTCTGGAAGCACTGTTGACTGTGACTAATACGTTGCAGAAGATCAACATGTTGTTGTAACTGCTGGACTAACCGTGCCTCCTGTTCCTCTCGTTCTTGTTTTCGTTTGACTTCTTGTTCCTCTTGTTCTTGTTTCCTTTTCAGTTCGAATTGTTGTAGAAGCTCTTCTTGTTCTTGTTTTCGTTTGGCTTCTTGTTCCTCTTGTTCTTGTTTCCTTTTCAGTTCGAATTGTTGTAGAAGCTCTTCTTGTTCTTGTTTTCGTTTGGCTTCTTGTTCCTCTTGTTCTTGTTTTCGTTTGGCTTCTTGTTCCTTTAAAAACTCAAGGATATCTGCTGATGTCGCCATCTCGTCGTAATTATTTGCACGAGTATTCACCATCAAATACTGGAAAACTGCCTTACTTTTCTTTCTTCAGTAACACTTATTCCGCCGCTGTCACCAATTGTTGCGTCTTCGGGTTCAAAAATAAGTGTACACTGGTATGAACTCGCCTTTATTATTCAAACTTCACTTGACAACACTGTGATACAAGACAAGTCACTGTCAAAATACTTGTATCCAAGGTAACTCAAAGTAACTTTCTAACTCACTTCCTTCATCTAACAAATGCATTGCTTTTATATACAAATAAAGTTCTAGAAAACTTAAGAAATCAATAGAACACAAATAGAATGTTCGACGATTGATCCAGAACAAAAGTTAGTGCTTCTAGATTTTTCCATCTAATTCATCGAAGGATCTCGAACAATTCGAGAAGTCTCTATCAAATTTCAGGTCTGTAACAGTATTATGGAAGAAGTACAGAGACTATCGCCATATTATTTAGAAAAAATAAAGTAGAAGTAGCATTCAGGCCTTATGCCAGGTTATCCAATTTCCTATTCAATGCCAAAGATAAAACAGACAAAATGGAAAAATCTGGAGTTTATAAGCTAAAGTGTCCGGAGTGTAACAGTGTTTATGTGGGACAATGTGGAAGACCTATTTCAAAAAGGTATGCCGAGCACGAAAGGTCCTTCAGACTAGGAAAAAACGATTCTACATTTTCAAACTACTCCTTGGAATGCAAGCACAAATTTCCGAATCTTAACGATACCGAAATTTTGCACTACGCTGGCAAGGGTTGGAAAATGAATTATTTAGAATCGTTAGAAATTTATAAACATAAATATTGCGGTTGTAATCTATTGAACGACCAGGTAGATTTAGTATATTCGCCCGTATTTAATGCAGCCCTTCCACATTGTCGAGCATAAACACATTTCCATCAGGTATGAGGATATAATTAGGGGTTAAATTGTTATTTGTAAGAGATGCCAGGTATAAAAGGCGTGTATTGATATAGTCAATCATCATCAGTTTGAATTATAGTTTTGAAAATGTCCATATAGGACGAAACTGCAGTAACTAAAGGTTATAAATATAAAGTGGTACAAAAACATAGAAATTTACTTTTCCCATTTTTCATTATTTAACCTCTCTTATAATTTAGCGGTATTTCCGCCGAACTGCATAGAACACACATTGAAACTTTTAGATTCTGTCCAAAAGAGAGCCATTCATCTTGTCGGTAATACTCTACTCACAAGCTCGGAACATCTCTGGAACATCGCAGAATGGTTGGCGATCTGTCTCTGTTTTATAGATATTTTCATGAACGATGCTCTTCTGAAATATCATCAATCATTCCATTGTTGAGCTCAGTCTTCACCAAGTTCAATCAATAACACAGGATTTTCCTTTTCGTGGGAACCAAAAAAAAAAACAAAAATTCTTTAGGATTATTGGCTCACTTTTCTTTTTGTTTATTTTTAACTTTTCGTATTGTAGATCGTGAAGACCTTCCTCAAAGTAACCTCCATCATCTGCGATGGATGATGCAAAAAGATCTCTTGGGCCAGGACATATTTCTTTTGGGTCCCCCGGGACCAAGAAAACGACATATAGCTATGCAGTATTTGGAGCTGACTAATCGGGAGCATGAGTATGTTGCTCTCAGCAGAGACACCACTGAATCAGATTTGAAACAAAGGAGAGAAATTGTACAGGGGACGGCAAAATATTTCGATCAGGTTTGATTTGTGTTTGAACAGAAATATTATTTTTATTAGGAAAAAAACATAGAAGCATGAATTTTTAGAGAAGAAAACGACAATATGGTTATATAATTTTTTATCACAAACTGGAATCGCAATATATTCAATTTCTTATATATGGGAAATCTGTCAAGTTTGGTTTTTTCATGGCCTAAAATTCACATTTCGGGAGATTTTTTTAAAATATTTTTTCTGATAAATGCAGAAACCACATAGATGATCTCTGATTTTTTTTCAGATTTGTCATTTGAAATCTGACTGATGAAAATACCGTGTCGTACCTATTGCGATAATAATATTTTCAAATTAAAATTCTAACGGACGCCACTAGGTGTTCGTTTGGTTATTTCCGCCAATTTGGCAGCTGTATTCACGCCAGTCTCAAATACTCTCCAAGTTATATCCTTCTGAATCTTGAAAATTGACCATTTTCAAACACAAACGCTAATATTATCTTGACGAAAGATTATTGATAATATACTCGCTTTGCTCGTTGTCTCATGGCTCAAGGGCAAAATGACCTAACCTAAACCGGTCTCGCTAGCCACACACTACAACCGCTCATCCAACCTAAGTGATAGGATGTATTAAAATATATCTGCTTCTCGATAAATATGCTCGCTAATTTTAGGTCAGCATATGTATTTTAATATATTATCTCATCAGTTAGGTTAGATGAGCGATTGTAGCGTGAAAAAATTGCATTCAACATGGATGGCGATGTTAGTTTAAGTTAGGTTAGGTATTTTCACCTTCTTTATTCTCCCCTGAGCCATGAGATAGCGAGCATGTTTTCATTAATCTGCTCTTACTTTTATGGTGATTTGACAACATTGTATATTTTCAATCATCTTGAATATCAGGCCACCAATCTTCGGCAATAACCATAATTACTGACATTGTCAGTAAGGTCGAATTTTTGTGTAGTACTGTTGTTTTTTGTTTATGAAATGGTTGAATTAAAAAACATCACTTGCCTTTTCATCTCTCTACTGTATATGTATTTTATTTTATATTACTGATGATGAATAAAGGCCTTTTATTATTATTATAAATATGAGTTGATTAGCGTCTGAAAATGAAAAAAGTTGACAAAAAGACGAAGAATTTTGTGCGATTTTTTCTGACAAATTTGTGTTTGAAAATGGTCGATACTCAAGATTCAGAAGGGCATAATTTGAAAAGTACTTGAGACTTCCACACATTTTTTTCAGATTCGTGTTCAAGAAAGTACCTTACTAAAAAAAGTGTTGTTACCTGTAGTTTTTTCTCTTGAACACGAATCTGAAATTTGAAGTACTTTTCGAGTGTATGCCCTTCCGAATTTTGAAAATCGACCATTTTCAAAAACCTGAATATTGGAATGATATGTAGCAAAAAAAAACAAAAGAACAAATAAGTCATTGAACATATTCTTGGATGTATTTGGCATCATCGTTTCAAAAAATTTATTCTATTTTCCACAAATTATGAAAATGCTTCGTGATCAAACTAGATCTCTATAATACTTACTGTGGTATTTTTCAGAGTGCCGTCAGAGCAGCGACAGAAGGGCGCGTGTTAGTCCTAGAGGGCATCGAAAAGGCAGAAAGAAATGTCTTACCAGTATTAAACAACCTACTAGAAAACAGAGAAATGCATCTGGAAGACGGAAGGCTGTTAATCCCTGCAGCCAGATACGATAAGTTACTGAAAGTCGGTGAATTGCTTCCTTTGAATTTCCTCAACCTAAAAGTGATTGTAAATTTTTTTTCAGGAGCACAGTGAAAAAGAACTCGAAAAATGGAAACTTGTTAGGGTCGACGATAATTTCAGAGTGATAGCGCTAGGTTTACCTGTTCCAAAGTGAGTATTAGTCACAATATCAGTACGAGTTAATAATTAATTATTGTAAATCGTTCATATACAGACATACAATTTACAAATGAAGTATGGCAATTCAAATACTCAGCTCGAATAAACTGCTAATATATCTACCCCCTGTGTACTTCATTGAGTTGACTCAGCTTGAACTTGTCTTCTTGTTGTTATCCTTTCCGTTGGTTCAAATTCCTTCTGTTCTGTTCGATTTGGCTACACATTCGAATCATCTAAACGCCAGGAGCAACGAGAAACTATTACCTTCAGTCTCTAGAAAGTCGCCGGAGCATTACAGAGGCCAAAAGGCATACCATTGAACTGTTGGGAGGTCGTTACAGAGCTTCATATTTGGCATTTATCTTCAAAAGTACACTTCTATAAAATATGACTATATAATCAGGAGGAGCACAAAAACCGTTTTTGGCTGCAGTGCCTCTGCAGTCGCATTTTACGGACCTTGAAAAAATTGATTTTCACGACAGACTGTTAAAATAGACTGAAAAAGTGTTGTTGCTCAAAAGCCAAATAAATAGCTTTCTTTGGTTTCGCTTTGAATGTACAATATACGTACATATATGTACATATTACTTGGTGACGATTCAATCGTTGAACAAAAATTTTGTAAATGGGCAGAAAAATATTCAAAATCCCACTCTCTGCTTGTGTTCATTCTGAACTGTGGCATAAAAAACACTGACGCAATGGTATATTTTGATTAGGATTACATGATGAATATCATACCAACATTTCACTTCCACCTGAACATTTTGAATTATTGTGAGGTTCTATGGATGTATCACTATTATATTTGATACTTGTTTTCAGGTACCGGGGAAATCCTTTAGATCCTCCTCTGCGATCTCGATTTCAAGCCAGAGACGTCCACATCAATAGTTATAAGGTAAATATTCTCCACTTACAGTGTGGTGTCACTGAAGTGGTGGAGAATTCTTAGTTATTGCTTCAAAATAATAGTATTACGCTATAAAAGTATGCTAATAAATATTCTTAGGTTATTTTGATATCTTCGATTCTGATCGAACCATGTGCTATTACTTGAAATATGTAACTATATAAGAAAATTAAATTCAAAAGCATTTATTCCATATTCCTGGTAATTTTGACAGTATTCACTCAAAATTGAGGCTGACAGGTTATAAAAAATTATAAGTGACAGGTGACAGAGGTGAGTGATGACAGATGACATGTGATAGATGACAGATAATAGGGAACACGTAATGATGGCGAGTGACGGATAAGGAATTATAAGTTCTCGAGTTTGTAAGTATGCGAATTCGGTTTACTATTTCACACCAATATACATGAAATATGTGTGTTTTTCTCTCTCATCCATATACGAGTTGAAGCCAAACAAGAATAGCCCCCAGGCTGCCAAAAGCACTCAAGAGGTAAAAGTAACTGGTCAACAAAGACTTCATCTTTATTTATCTTATTTCTTATATTATGTAAGGAGACTCAGATTGTTACAGAGTCTCAGTCAAGAAATGAACCAACTGAATCCCAAAAAAATATTTATTCAAAGATGAAAAATCACAATATCCTGGAGTTTGCGTTCTTCTGCAAAGAACAACTACTTAATTTACTACTCAAAATGCTACTATCACAGTCGCTGAACTTTTTCGGCAAATCGGGCATGAAGATGTGCAGCTGTCTTTTCACTCCGAACGATTTTCGCGCACAATCCTTATCATCTTCGATTGCATCCGGAACATAATTCTTCTCTTCTTCCGAAGAAACCACCATATCCCGAGCAGAGCTTTCCTCAAAAACGATCGCCTCATCATCTTCGAAATTTTCACTGTGTCTGTTTTTCAAAATGGAGTCGTTGGTAAACTGCAGGTTTTGACAAGCCTCTGCCTGGAAATAACTTTTCGGCGTGTCAAAAGGCTGGCAAGACGATAAGCACCTTTGTTTGGAAAACTTGTGTTTCTTTTTGGTCGCAGGTTGTGCTGTAACCACTCGAAGAGGCTGATCCTTCTCCAGGTCGAAGCTAGAAGGATTTTGAGTGGCCAGATCCAACCAAACCAAGACCCTCTCGCTTAGAGAGTCGTTGGATGTCTCTATGAAGGTTTTGTAGGTTATGTACCTGGCGAAGTTGTCTTCTGTCCTATCAACTGCTTGGTATGCTGTTCTAGAATCGCCCAAGTCGATGCTGTTGGATTGGATCGACAGGCTAAAATTATTGGTTTTGTCTTCCGAGGGGACGGAGAAGGAAACTTGCTTCTGCATGTGCTTAAAAGGTACTTTCTGGTGGTTTTTCAGGGTGGTCCTGCATCTCCTCGGCGGTTCGCTTACGTTGCTCGTGGAGGTGTTTAGTAGTTTTATGGAAGACACGTTCAGGTTCGACGAGTAGGAGGCGGTCGCTGATTTGACGGCTCTGGCGCCGTTTTGGGATCTTTCTGTTTTTCTGGGCTGGTGAGATTGCTCTTCGTGTAGTACCACGTGGTGTTGTCCGTCTTTCCAGACTGTTTTGACGTAGAGAGGACGCTTGCTTGACTCCCAATGCGTCACCATAATATCAGCATTTACCTACTATGTGTAGATTGAGAAATAGAGCCTCTACTTTACTGAATTGTTTTCTTTACATACTCGACTTTCTGATGGTCGTAAAATCATTATCGGAAGTAAAGGCGCTTTTTCTCAAAATATCGAAAAAACTCCTGTCTCAACATACTTTCAACTCTTGTTCTATTGTTTGATATGCTGGTGAATTGTTTTATGTAATAGGATGGATATTGAGCGCAGGTTAATATTGAAGAGTGATCATTTCAAAAGGAGCAATGAACTGTAACTTCAGAACTAGGAGATACATTTAAACGACAAAACTCTTTTGTGACAACTTCAGGTGTTGACGTATGCTGATGAAATTTTCAAAATAGGTGCAATCAACCCTTGGGCTCGGACAGCGACCTCCATAAAAAATTCAAATGGAATAATGAAATTGGAATTCCAACTTATAGGCCAAGCTGGGCATAAAAATAAGAGGCTTTTTTCACACAAAATGAAAGACGCAAATGGCCTATACTACTTCTTATAAGATAGTTCGTGAATGAAAACCCCGGTTTTCGCCACAGCAAAATTGCTTTGTGGAATTTTTTAAACTAGAAATAGTGAACAAAATCACGACTTTTTTGGTTTCTTGCAAATATCTCAAAAAGTATTGAAGGAATCGTTTCACAATTAATGGAACTTTTGTAGAGACACCTACAAAACAGTTTTTTAAGCGACAGGATTGGTGCATTTTCCACTGAAAAATTCCGTAAAACCTGGAAAAAGAGACCAATTTTTCAAAAATTGTCTCTTTTTTGAAGTTTTCCCGAATTTTCCATTTTGTAGGTTCAATAATTCTCTACAAAAGTTCCATTGACTATAAATCGATTCCTTCAAAAGCCAAAAAAGTTGTAATTTTTTTCACTATTTCTTATTTAAAAAATTCTACAAAGCGATTTTGTACACTTTTTTATATCTTGTAATACCTACATGTTTGTTGAAAAAATTATTGTCCTAAAGCACACTAAATATATGAATTCATTAAATCAATCATGTGCCCTGATTTCTTACTTGTCAAAGTTATTTTTGTTTCCGTAGCACACTTTTCATTTACTTTGAGTTACACAAAAAAATAATAACATTATGAGATAAAATTACGATTTTCTGAAATTCTATCAATATATTTTTGAAATTTTATTATCTCATGATTTTCTTATTTATGTACAGATTTCGATGAAATTTCGGACAGTGATATATCGAAACCTTCTAAATAAAAATCGCTACTAATTTTTTTAGATTTTTGACCTTTAAAAATCAGATTAGTTGGCCCTGGAAATGGAGATTTATTCATGAAATTTGGTGTCCTAGTAGATTTTTCAAATGTCTACCTAATGAAAGAAAAATCATCCCAATCGGTTAGAAAATGTACATTTTCTAAGGGTGCTCCGGTCTTGAGTGGGTCACACTGTATATAAACACACATTTTTTTGTCTGTAATACCTACATGAAACACCCTATATATCTGAGAATTATATCTGAATGTAGCTCTCATAAACTGTCGAAACTTTTGTGAAGAACATGTCAATTACGCCCATCAAGCCAGTCACAATGAATTCGATGTGGGACACCCTGTACACAATTTTCGAAAAACTAGGAAATCA
Organism: Chrysolina haemoptera; assembly: GCA_958298965.1. Classification (NCBI taxonomy): domain Eukaryota; kingdom Metazoa; phylum Arthropoda; class Insecta; order Coleoptera; family Chrysomelidae; genus Chrysolina; species Chrysolina haemoptera. The sequence continues at coordinate 34,078,783 of OY282591.1, forward strand.
TCGTATAATCACTCGAGTCGATAGTGGGGGGGGGGCACAACTCACCAGAATATCAAACAAATAAATACAAACAAAAGAAACGGTGATAAGGAGGCGTTCTCACTGCGTCTTTACAATAATATTTATCTCGGTTCCGCATTTTCGACGATGTCACGAACTTTGATCGAACTCCTCAGTGGGCTGTGACACTTCTCGACACGCGAGTCTCCCGACCGACATCAACAGATCGAAGATAACTCCTACGGGGACAGGCACTGCCGACTGTTTGCGACCGTCCGACGTCTGGGACTTTCGCGCCGGAAATAAAGATTCCACGTCGGAAACCGCACTCGCAGGTTGCGGTCGGGACCGCGGGGGACACCGTTTCGCGCACTGGATCAGTCGATGAACTTCCTTTCCAGAATTATTCTCTCTGTTGATAGTCAGAGAGCCGCTAAAACTGTCGGGCATATGATCCCAGACATCACAATTACAGTCATAGAATATTTGTAGAATATCCGCCAAGAATATTTAAATGTTCTCTGAATGTTCTCACAATATAATACAAACATTCTAAGTATGTTCCATGAACATTCGGAATGGACTGTTTGAATAATTCTGGGAATATTCCTGGGATATTATGTAAGTATATGAGTACATTCTCAGGACATTCTAGGTACGTTCTTTATTCAAAATAATTATATTCAGGGAATATTCTGAAAATTTCACGCATTGTTTTCCTTTTATGGTACTGATTAATAATATTTTCTCGCACTTTTGGATCAGTCGGTTTTCCACGTAACATTCTTGTATTACTCGTGATAAGACTGACAATACCTACTTACTTTGAATATTTATTTTATACTCAAATGATGCCTAAAAACCCTGGTGTACCGACTTATATATACCTATAAATCTGTGGGATAAAACGAGAGACATTCGCCAACTTGATTACGAGAAAATAAATGAATCCGTGGGCTGTTTTTGTGCACCGCCACCGTCGGTTTTCTTGTTAGGGTTAATTTTCATGAACAGAAGTTTGAAGTTTTGCCCACGATTCACGAACATGAAATTAATAAAACAATATAATTATTGGAATATACGGAATCACTGTCCCCAATCAGTTGTATTTGTTACATTTTCGACATGATTCATTAATTTTTTTGCTGAAATATAATTAACCTTAATTTCACATAGAAGTATTATTGCAGTTCAGCTGCATCGCATAGAAATTCACCATTAGCACCTGTCAATCTTATGCGCAGCAGCGCATGCTCTCGCTCTGATATCTGTGCATTTGTGCCCGAGTTTTCACTATAAACTTTTTTAAAGAAATAAGGAATAATTTTGTGGCTGTGAGTTTAATTGCATTTGGGATTTGATATTTGTGATGAGTTCAAGTGTTATATTGTTCTTCAACTTTTAAAAATGACATTTAATAGTGAAAATATTTCTATTGTGTAATTTTGTTCGACAGAAAAGTGTATCGTTTGATCAACTACACTAAAAAGATTTCCCTATTTCAAAATAAAAGGAATGCATGGAAAATAACCAAAGCTTTAACAAGCTTACTGAAGACGAAACATTAATAGATTTCAGTGGGAATGGAGAAAAATTTATATTTTTTACTTTATCGCGGACTTTCGCTACTTATGGAAGATTTCAAGAAACGGTAAGATATAAAAACGCATCCAGAGTTGATTGAATTGATGAGAAAACATTTTTGCCATAAAATATTGTCAACATGCATGGCGTTTTGAAATGAAATGTCTGTTTCAAAGTATGTTCAGATTCTAAGTGGTGAGTACCTACTCAATTTCTGTACTGAATATAAATGAGTTTACCTACTTTGTTCATCTTTCTGGATTGTCGGCACGAAAACGGAACATGATCAAATTATTAAAATATAAGGAAAATGAAGAAACACATCAATAATATAAGAAAATTGCACATTTTTTTTATTACACCACAACTATTGACTTTCAAATGGTTTTTAGATTTTTTTTTGGAAAAAGTTACACAATTTTAGTAGTGTTATTTTTTCAATAAAACTTTTGATCTTCCATTTCGAGTATGGACTATTACTTTCGTATGGTAATAAAAAAATTTAATAAAATTTCTTAAAATTCAATAGCAATCACAATCACCATTTCCCTGGAATGTTGACAGTGTTGACACGAGAAAGAGGACGCCATCTCTGGAGTCGATTAGAAAAGTAGACCACTAATTCATTTGTTTTGTCTTCAAAAAATTCTAAACAAAATCTAATCAGTCGGCACACCAGGGTTTTTAGACATAACGCGTGACAATCTTTGTTAACAAAACACTTACTCGTATGTTTTATTTAAGAGCCTCCTTTGCGTCGGTAAAACTCAATAAACTTTAGAAAAGGCAAAATATTTTCCAATATTTAGTTGTCAGCATTTTTCGATCTTCAAACAATTAATTAAACAGTAATGAACATAAAATATATAATTAAACCGTAAAAATAACCCCACACGTCTTGAAAAAATTTTGCTAATTTCATATACAAAATTTAAAATGTAAAGGGTGGCCCAGCGAAAACAAAACAAGGCCGATATTTCATATTTCTCGTACGCAGAAAAACAAACGCTTGGAGACGTCGATTTTTATTGCGAGGTGGACATCTTTTGCGCATATTCTCAACTTTGTCACTTCAATAAGCCCCTCATAGAGATTTAAGGTTTTGAGCTAACCACTTCGAAGGGCTTGAAATGACAAAGATGAGAATATGCGTAAAAGATGTCCCCCTTGCAATCGACGGGTCCAAGCGTTTTTTTTTTTTTTTTTTGTGAACGATAAATATGAAATATTGGCCTTGTTTCATTTTCGCTGGGCCACTCTATATAATTCAGAAACTCTTGAGTGTTCTGATTCCGAAAATAGTGCGTGATTTCGTGGCATTAGTTATAATCGAACTGTATCTATTAATGATATTGATTTGTACGCGACCGTTATTCCTAATTATTTTTTTTTTTTTGTACAGGAAACGAAATAAAAAGCTTAGGAAATTCGTCCGAAAATTTTCCGGCAACATACGACAAACCCTTGCATAAATATAATGAAGTCTCTTTGTGTCGAGTTGTTGCTTTCGTTCGTTTTCCAGATAATAAATCATAGAAAACATTTATCATTGCTGTAGCGGCGAAACTTTTGTCACAACGATGTTAACCTAGATTTCACTGCGATGCGATGTGATGAATAGTTGTGAATTCATTTGGGACGCCAATTAGCTAAGTTCATCGATCGATGAAGAGACTCTGAGATTTTGCATAGAGACGTCTCTACAACGATTCCAAGTTAGGAAAGAGGGTAGAAGTAAAAAGATGTGATTTCTGTCGAAAAATATTTTCTCTACGACTATTGTATTCTACATTGATTACATATTGGAGATTAGTTGAAGAATGAAGATGATTCTAAGACACCGTGGATCCTAACTCATTATTCAACGCCACTCGGCCAATCACAGATTCAGGATTTTCAGAATCCACGGTAACTGAGAGGTTTCAAATGTTTATCCTCTGTGCTGATTCTGAATTTTTTAACGAAAATGTTGAAAACTCATCAGAAATATTTTTGGCGGGAAAAAATCCATCTAGAAGCTGATAGCATAAACTGAGATTCTGAACAGAAAAGCTCAACGGACAAAAAAGTCGAATGTATCATCAGACATAATTTTTTAAACTTTTTTATTTTTCATTTTCCAAATTTTAAATTTTTGTCCTCTAACGTATTTTGACGTGCTGATTCCGAATTTTCGAACGAAAATGTCGAAAACTCATCAGACATATTTGTGGCGGGAGAAAAAACATATAAAAACTGATTTAGAGCTGACCAACTCAAGAACGGTTAGAGATAGACGAAGTCTGCGAACGCCAATCGATTCAGAATGGCCAAATTAGTATAAACTGAGATTCTGAACAGAAAAGCTCAACGGACAAAAAAGTCGAATATATCATCAGACATAATTTTTTAAACTTTTTTATTTTTCATTTTCCAAATTTCAAATTTTTGTCCTCTAACGTATTTTGACGTGCTGATTCCGAATTTTTTAACGAAAATGTTGAAAACTCATCAGAAATATTTTTGGCGGTAAAAAATCCATCTAAAAATTGATTTAGAGCTGACCATCTCAAAAACGGTTAGAGATAGACGAAGTCTGCGAACGTCAATCGATTCAGAATGGCCAAATTAGTATAAATTGAGATTCTGAACAGAAAAGCTCAACGGAAAAAAAATGTCGAATATATCATCATACATAATTTTTTAAACTTTTTATTTTTCATTTTTCGAATTTTTAATTTTTGTCCACTAACGTATTTTGACGTGCTGATTCCGAATTTCCGAACGAAAATGTCGAAAACTCATTAGAAATATTTTTGGCGGGAGAAAAAACATATAAAAACTGATTTAGAGCTGACTAACTCAAGAACGGTTAGAGATAGACAAATTCTGCGAACGCCAATCGATTCAGAATGGCCAAATTAGTATAAACTGAGATTCTGAACAGAAAAGCTCAACGGACAAAAAAGTCGAATATATCATCAGACATAATTTTTTAAACTTTTTTATTTTTCATTTTCCAAATTTCAAAGTTTTGTCCTCTAACGTATTTTGACGTGCTGATTCCGAATTTTTTAACGAAAATGTTGAAAACTCATCAGAAATATTTTTGGCGGTAAAAAATCCATCTAAAAATTGATTTAGAGCTGACCATCTCAAAAACGGTTAGAGATAGACGAAGTCTGCGAACGCCAATCGATTCAGAATGGCCAAGTTAGTATAAACTGAGATTCTGAACAGAAAAGCTCAACGGAAAAAAAATGTCGAATATATCATCATACATAATTTTTTAAACTTTTTATTTTTCATTTTTCGAATTTTTAATTTTTGTCCACTAACGTATTTTGACGTGCTGATTCCGAATTTTCGAACGAAAATGTCGAAAACTCATTAGAAATATTTTTGGCGGGAGAAAAAACATATAAAAACTGATTTAGAGCTGACTAACTCAAGAACGGTTAGAGATAGACAAATTCTGCGAACGCCAATCGATTCAGAATGGCCAAATCAGTATAAACTGAGATTCTGAACAGAAAAGCTCAACGGACAAAAAAGTCGAATATATCATCAGACATAATTTTTTAAACTTTTTTATTTTTCATTTTCCAAATTTCAAAGTTTTGTCCTCTAACGTATTTTGACGTGCTGATTCCGAATTTTTTAACGAAAATGTTGAAAACTCATCAGAAATATTTTTGGCGGTAAAAAATCCATCTAAAAATTGATTTAGAGCTGACCATCTCAAAAACGGTTAGAGATAGACGAAGTCTGCGAACGTCAATCGATTCAGAATGGCCAAATTAGTATAAATTGAGATTCTGAACAGAAAAGCTCAACGGAAAAAAAATGTCGAATATATCATCATACATAATTTTTTAAACTTTTTATTTTTCATTTTTCGAATTTTTAATTTTTGTCCACTAACGTATTTTGACGTGCTGATTCCGAATTTTCGAACGAAAATGTCGAAAACTCATTAGAAATATTTTTGGCGGGAGAAAAAACATATAAAAACTGATTTAGAGCTGACTAACTCAAGAACGGTTAGAGATAGACAAATTCTGCGAACGCCAATCGATTCAGAATGGCCAAATTAGTATAAACTGAGATTCTGAACAGAAAAGCTCAACGGACAAAAAAGTCGAATATATCATCAGACATAATTTTTTAAACTTTTTTATTTTTCATTTTCCAAATTTCAAAGTTTTGTCCTCTAACGTATTTTGACGTGCTGATTCCGAATTTTTTAACGAAAATGTTGAAAACTCATCAGAAATATTTTTGGCGGTAAAAAATCCATCTAAAAATTGATTTAGAGCTGACCATCTCAAAAACGATTAGAGATAGACGAAGTCTGCGAACGCCAATCGATTCAGAATGGCCAAATTAGTATAAACTGAGATTCTGAACAGAAAAGCTCAACGGAAAAAAAATGTCGAATATATCATCATACATAATTTTTTAAACTTTTTATTTTTCATTTTTCGAATTTTTAATTTTTGTCCACTAACGTATTTTGACGTGCTGATTCCGAATTTTCGAACGAAAATGTCGAAAATTCATCAGAAATATTTTTGCCTGGAGAAAAAACTGATTTAGAGCTGAGTAACTCAAGAACGGTTAGAGATAGACAAATTCTGCGAAGGCCAATCGATTCAGAATGGTCGAATTAGTAAATATTGTATATTTCGAGTCAATCGAAAAAATGAAAAATTACTCGAAAAAAGTTGCAAGAAAAATCATGAAAAATACTGAGTCCTCTCATCGACTTGAAATTTGCACTGTATACGTAAAATTTTATGCTCATTCCGAAAATGAATGATTTTTATGTGCTCAGATATATGATTAGCCGGAAAACCGTGTTTGAGGTAGAAAATCCAATTTTCTGAGATTTTTTATTTTTCATTTTTCGTATTTTTAATTTTTGTCTTCTAACGTATTTCGACGTACTGATTATGAATTTTTGAACGAAAACGTCGAAAACTCATCAGACATATTTTTGGATGGAAAAAAAACATACAAAAACTGATTTAGAGCTGACCAACTCAAGAACGGTTAGAGATAGACAAAGTCTGCGAACGCCAATCGGTTCAGAATGGCCAAATTAGTATAAACTGAGATTTTGAACAGAAAAGCTCAACGGACAAAAAAGTCGAATGTATATCATACATAATTTTTTAAACTTTTTAATTTTTCATTTTTCGAATTTAAAATTTTTGTCCTATAACGTATTTTGACGTGCTGATTCCGAATTTTCGAACGAAAATGTCGAAAACTCATAATAAACTTCTGAAAATCAATTATTTGTATATCTTTCACATCTACATTTTTTTTGAGAGTTTTACCATTAAATAATATCCAAACTTTTTGAAAGATTGAGTTTTATTCCTGTATTCGAAAAAAAAAAATCTATGTTGAGTAATTGGCTTTCTGAAGGTTCTACCTATTTGTCCAATGTAAAACTTAGGATCCTTACCACGTTTAATTACTTATTTCAGCATAATGTTCTCCAATATAGGTAAAGATTTTGGCCTTTTAGTGGCCTTTAATCTACAACCCTTTTGGTGTATTCGTTACAAAAAATATTCATTATTCACACCCTACGCGGAAATTACCCGATAGCATGTTTTTTATCAGAATCAACAACAAGGATCATGCCAGTTACGCGAAGAAAATTAATTATTGCCTAACTTATGAAAATAGGCAAAATGTTCACGCAAATCTGCGATTTATTATACATATAAATTTTGCGAAAACCACGAAAGTTAAATTGATATTCTGTAAATATATTTATATTTCACACGAAGATGCATATTTTGGAGGAGGTATGAACTAACGCAAACTAAACCCACCACAAATTTGAATTCGCAGAGAGCGTTCTGCATAGAATTCGAATTTTCGAAAGCATTCATCTTCTACAAACCAAAAAATTTGAAGATCGATATCTTTTATTTCAAGGCCAACCGAGACAAAGGCTACTCTCTGAAATTCACTGTAGCACTAACAGTAGTTGTCATCATACGTAGATAAGGAAATTTGTATTCAGTTTTTTAATTCAGTCGGTATACGAATATGTTAATATTAGTAGAAAGAAGTGACCTTCATCAAAATAGAAGATAATTTACCTTACACACTATTTATGTCGTTTAGGTTCGTTCTATCTTTTGCGATTCAATCTCAGTGCTGCAATTTTGAGAGGAGAATGTGGTATAACATATAAAAATAATTGAAATCGAAGCATATCGTGATGTTACCTAATTCAGCTTATTCAATATTTCAGTTAGTTTTTATAGTAGTATTCAGGCCATTTACGGAAAAATTTCTTCATTTTCAGAGTAAGCAGGCTATAAAACAAATATGGCAAGTTCATAAAAAAATCATAATATCACAAATTTGATGAAAACTTCGAAATTATGCATGTCGAAAATAAAAGTATCGAGTTCAATTATTTGGAATTCTTAGAAGTTAATAAACTAAAAAATGTAAATTATTCACTCAACGAACAACTGCATCTTGATAATACCCCATTATTGATTTTGTTTCCTTGATTAAGTAGTTATACAGTGTCCGCCATAAAGTTGGCTACATGAGGGAAAAAAATTTGTAATGAAAATTTCTGAAAAATTCTAATGGCGGTTCGTTTCTGGTATGTTTGACAACTGAAAAATCCGTTGCGACTTATATCACGTGACCTCAGATTTGGCGGGAATTTCAAAAAAAGTCTTCTATGGTGCCGAAAAATGGGTAAAAAAATATCACTCACAGAAATCGTTCATTCCATTGATTTCTGTGAGTGATATTTAATTTATTTAATGAATTTTCAATTAAAACTAAAGATAATCAAAAAATCAACTAAGTGAATGAAAATGCGAATTTTCACTTTCAGATTTTTTTTCTGTTAGAGTCTTTTCACGAGCCACGTTCAATGTCCAGCGTGGCTTTAGCCGTGAAAGTAGTTGTTTTCTGTTAGATATTACAAAAAAAATAACATTTCTCAATTTTCATGGAGAATGTTCCCCTTTTCAACAAGAAAAATATGTTATTGTACTAATCGCTCGAGAAAGCTACAGTGTAGCTAAACATGCCACGAGTTTAATAAAATTTGTTGAAATCTTAACCTGTTGAACTTAGTGTCATATAACACAGTTTTTATAAATTTCACCGAGGATTTTAGCGTACACGTTAAAGTGTATCTGACAGATATAACTCAACGGTCGTAGGCAACAGCAGTTGTTTTCCTTTAGAGTGTTGCGGACGAAAATACTTATTATTACTCAGAGGTTCATTGAAAAATTCCGATCAGACCTCTTTTACTACCCTCGCTAATTTCTATGTATTTAGCAATGACTCATTTGTTCGTTGCGATTTTCATTTTCGTTGCAGTCTGTTTCACCTAATAATTATAAACAACCCGCAGACGAAATTCAATTAAAACTCCCCGAACCGCCCCGCCCCTTCGACCGCAGTCCACAATTCAGCCGCCGCGCCGTTCGATCATAATCTGGTGATTACGTCTTACTTCAATCCAATTTAACGGAGTTGATATTGAATGTGTTTCGTAAAAGCAATTCACACGAAAGTCCCGACGCGACCCTCTATTGCCGGCTTTCATGCGATGTTTTTGCGAAAGTTTCCCCATCGAACTAGAATGGTCTACAATCAGAAAAGCTCAATCTGAGACAGGTCTAAAGGCAGCAGAAAGATCGCTTGAAAGCAAAGCCTTTTGTCATCTCTAGCTCCCAGGTTTCTTGGGGTTTGAGTACATTCATTTCCAATTTTCATCGAATTATTTGTATTGTTCAAAACGTTTCAACTGCTTCTATTTGCAGTTCTTCAGGTGATTACTGAGAAGATTTACAATCGCTTAAATACCATGGTAATTTTAATAACTAGGTAATACGTTCCGTTATGTCTTAATACTCATTTCTAGTTTTGCTACCTGCTAAGTTCCATTGTTCATCAGGATTATTTTGCAAAATTATATATTCGACTTTTTTGTCCGTTGATTTTTTTTGTTCACAATCTCAGTATATACTAATTAGGCCATTCTGAATCGTTTGGCGGTCGCAGAATTTGTCTATCTCTAACCGTTCTTGAGTTGGTCAGCTCTAAATTAGTTTTTATATGTTTTTTCTTCCGCCAAAAATATTTCTGATGAGTTCTCGACATTTTCGTTCGAAAATTCGGAATTAGCACGTAAAAATACATTGGAGGAAAAAAAATTGAAATTCGAAAAATGAAATATAAAAAAGTTTGGAAAATTATGTAGGATGATATATTCGACTTTTTATGTCCGTTGATTTTTTTTGTTCAAAATCTCAGTATATACTAATTAGGCCATTCTGAATCGTTTGGCGGTCGCAGAATTTGTCTATCTCTAACCGTTCTTGAGTTGGTCAGCTCTAAATTAGTTTTTATATGATTTTTCTCCCGCCAAAAATATTTCTGAAGAGTTTTTAACATTTTCGTTCAAAAATTCGAAATCAGCACGTAAACATACATTAGAGGACAAAAATTTGAAATTCGCAAAATGAAAAATAAAAAAGTTTAAAAAATTTTGTATGATATATTCGACTTTTTTGTCCGTTGATTTTTCTTGTTCAAAATCTCAGTTTATACTAATTAGGCCATTCTGAATCGATTGGCGGTCGCAGAATTTGTCTATCTCTAACCGTTCTTGAGTTGGTCAGCTCTAAATCAGTTTTTATATGTTTTTTCTCCCGCCAAAAATATTTCTGATGAGTTTTCAACATTTTCGTTCAAAAATTCGAAATCAGCACGTAAAAATACATTAGAGGACAAAAATTTGAAATTTGCAAAATGAAAAATAAAAAAGTTTAAAAAATTATGTATGATGATATATTCGACTTTTTTGTCCGTTGATGTTTTTTGTTCAAAATCTCAGTATATACTAATTAGGCCATTCTGAATCGATTGCCGGTCGCAGAATTTGTCTATCTCTAACCGTTCTTGAGTTGGGCAGCTCTAAATCAGTTTTTATATGTTTTTTCTCCCGCCAAAAATATTTCTGATGAGTTTTCAACATTTTCGTTCAAAAATTCGAAATCAGCACGTAAAAATACATTAGAAGACAAAAATTTGAAATTTGCAAAATGAAAAATAAAAAAGTTTAAAAAATTATGTATGATGATATATTCGACTTTTTTGTCCGTTGATGTTTTTTGTTCAAAATATCAGTTTATACTAATTAGGCCATTCTGAATCGATTGCCGGTCGCAGAATTTGTCTATCTCTAACCGTTCTTGAGTTGGTCAGCTCTAAATCAGTTTTTATGTGTTTTTTTTTCCCGCCAAAAATATTTCTGAAGAGTTTTCAACATTTTCGTTCAAAAATTCGAAATCAGCACGTAAAAATATATTAGAGGACAAAAATTTGAAATTCGCAAAATGAAAAATAAAAAAGTTTAAAAAATTATATATGATGATATATTCGACTTTTTTGTCCGTTGATGTTTTTTGTTCAAAATCTCAGTATATACTAATTAGGCCATTCTGAATCGATTGCCGGTCGCAGAATTTGTCTATCTCTAACCGTTCTTGAGTTGGTCAGCTCTAAATCAGTTTTTATGTGTTTTTTTCCCGCCAAAAATATTTTTGAAGAGTTTTCAACATTTTCGTTCAAAAATTAGAAATCAGCACGTAAAAATACATTAGAGGACAAAAATTTGAAATTCGCAAAATGAAAAATAAAAAAGTTTAAAAAATTATATATGATGATATATTCGACTTTTTTGTCCGTTGATGTTTTTTGTTCAAAATCTCAGTATATACTAATTAGGCCATTCTGAATCGATTGCTGGTCGCAGAATTTGTCTATCTCTAACCGTTCTTGAGTTGGTCAGCTCTAAATCAGTTTTTATGTGTTTTTTTTCCCGCCAAAAATATTTCTGAAGAGTTTTCAACATTTTCGTTCAAAAATTCGAAATCAGCACGTAAAAATACATTAGAGGACAAAAATTTGAAATTCGCAAAATGAAAAATAAAAAAGTTTAAAAAATTATGTATGATGATATTCGACTTTTTTGTCGGTTGATTTTTTTTGTTCAAAATATCAGTATATACTAATTAGGCCATTCTGAATCGATTGCCGGTCGCAGAATTTGTATATCTCTAGCCGTTCTTGAGTTGGTCAGCTATAAATCAGTTTTCATATGTTTTTTCTCCCGCCAAAAATATTTCTGAATAGTTTTCAACATTTTCGTTCAAAAATTCGAAATCAGCACGTAAAAATACATTAGAGGACAAAAATTTGAAATTCGCAAAATGAAAAATAAAAAAGTTTAAAAAATTATATATGATGATATATTCGACTTTTTTGTCCGTTGATGTTTTTTGTTCAAAATCTCAGTATATACTAATTAGGCCATTCTGAATCGATTGCCGGTCGCAGAATTTGTCTATCTCTAACCGTTCTTGAGTTGGGCAGCTCTAAATCAGTTTTTATATGTTTTTTCTCCCGCCAAAAATATTTCTGATGAGTTTTCAACATTTTCGTTCAAAAATTCGAAATCAGCACGTAAAAATACATTAGAAGACAAAAATTTGAAATTTGCAAAATGAAAAATAAAAAAGTTTAAAAAATTATGTATGATGATATATTCGACTTTTTTGTCCGTTGATGTTTTTTGTTCAAAATATCAGTTTATACTAATTAGGCCATTCTGAATCGATTGCCGGTCGCAGAATTTGTCTATCTCTAACCGTTCTTGAGTTGGTCAGCTCTAAATCAGTTTTTATGTGTTTTTTTTTCCCGCCAAAAATATTTCTGAAGAGTTTTCAACATTTTCGTTCAAAAATTCGAAATCAGCACGTAAAAATATATTAGAGGACAAAAATTTGAAATTCGCAAAATGAAAAATAAAAAAGTTTAAAAAATTATATATGATGATATATTCGACTTTTTTGTCCGTTGATGTTTTTTGTTCAAAATCTCAGTATATACTAATTAGGCCATTCTGAATCGATTGCCGGTCGCAGAATTTGTCTATCTCTAACCGTTCTTGAGTTGGTCAGCTCTAAATCAGTTTTTATGTGTTTTTTTCCCGCCAAAAATATTTTTGAAGAGTTTTCAACATTTTCGTTCAAAAATTAGAAATCAGCACGTAAAAATACATTAGAGGACAAAAATTTGAAATTCGCAAAATGAAAAATAAAAAAGTTTAAAAAATTATATATGATGATATATTCGACTTTTTTGTCCGTTGATGTTTTTTGTTCAAAATCTCAGTATATACTAATTAGGCCATTCTGAATCGATTGCCGGTCGCAGAATTTGTCTATCTCTAACCGTTCTTGAGTTGGGCAGCTCTAAATCAGTTTTTATATGTTTTTTCTCCCGCCAAAAATATTTCTGATGAGTTTTCAACATTTTCGTTCAAAAATTCGAAATCAGCACGTAAAAATACATTAGAAGACAAAAATTTGAAATTTGCAAAATGAAAAATAAAAAAGTTTAAAAAATTATGTATGATGATATATTCGACTTTTTTGTCCGTTGATGTTTTTTGTTCAAAATATCAGTTTATACTAATTAGGCCATTCTGAATCGATTGCCGGTCGCAGAATTTGTCTATCTCTAACCGTTCTTGAGTTGGTCAGCTCTAAATCAGTTTTTATGTGTTTTTTTTTCCCGCCAAAAATATTTCTGAAGAGTTTTCAACATTTTCGTTCAAAAATTCGAAATCAGCACGTAAAAATATATTAGAGGACAAAAATTTGAAATTCGCAAAATGAAAAATAAAAAAGTTTAAAAAATTATATATGATGATATATTCGACTTTTTTGTCCGTTGATGTTTTTTGTTCAAAATCTCAGTATATACTAATTAGGCCATTCTGAATCGATTGCCGGTCGCAGAATTTGTCTATCTCTAACCGTTCTTGAGTTGGTCAGCTCTAAATCAGTTTTTATGTGTTTTTTTCCCGCCAAAAATATTTTTGAAGAGTTTTCAACATTTTCGTTCAAAAATTAGAAATCAGCACGTAAAAATACATTAGAGGACAAAAATTTGAAATTCGCAAAATGAAAAATAAAAAAGTTTAAAAAATTATATATGATGATATATTCGACTTTTTTGTCCGTTGATGTTTTTTGTTCAAAATCTCAGTATATACTAATTAGGCCATTCTGAATCGATTGCTGGTCGCAGAATTTGTCTATCTCTAACCGTTCTTGAGTTGGTCAGCTCTAAATCAGTTTTTATGTGTTTTTTTTTCCCGCCAAAAATATTTCTGAAGAGTTTTCAACATTTTCGTTCAAAAATTCGAAATCAGCACGTAAAAATACATTAGAGGACAAAAATTTGAAATTCGCAAAATGAAAAATAAAAAAGTTTAAAAAATTATGTATGATGATATTCGACTTTTTTGTCGGTTGATTTTTTTTGTTCAAAATATCAGTATATACTAATTAGGCCATTCTGAATCGATTGCCGGTCGCAGAATTTGTATATCTCTAGCCGTTCTTGAGTTGGTCAGCTATAAATCAGTTTTCATATGTTTTTTCTCCCGCCAAAAATATTTCTGAATAGTTTTCAACATTTTCGTTCAAAAATTCGAAATCAGCACGTAAAAATACATTAGAGGACAAAAATTTGAAATTCGCAAAATGAAAAATAAAAAAGTTTAAAAAATTATATATGATGATATATTCGACTTTTTTGTCCGTTGATGTTTTTTGTTCAAAATCTCAGTATATACTAATTAGGCCATTCTGAATCGATTGGCGGTCGCAGAATTTGTCTATCTCGAACCGTTCTTGAGTTGGTCAGCTCTAAATCAGTTTTTATATGTTTTTTCTCCCGCCAAAAATATTTCTGAAGAGTTTTAAACATTTTCGTTCAAAAATTCGAAATCAGCACGTAAAAATACATTAGAGGACAAAAATTTGAAATTCGCAAAATGAAAAATAAAAAAGTTTAAAAAATTATATATGATGATATATTCGACTTTTTTGTCCGTTGATGTTTTTTGTTCAAAATCTCAGTATATACTAATTAGGCCATTCTGAATCGATTGCCGGTCGTAGAATTTGTCTATCTCTAACCGTTCTTGAGTTGGTCAGCTCTAAATCAGTTTTTATGTGTTTTTTTCCCGCCAAAAATATTTCTGAAGAGTTTTCAACATTTTCGTTCAAAAATTCGAAATCAGCACGTAAAAATACATTAGAGAACAAAAATTTGAAATTCGCAAAATGAAAAATAAAAAAGTTTAAAAAATTATATATGATGATATATTCTACTTTTTTGTCCGTTAATATTTTTTGTTCAAAATCTCAGTATATACTAATTAGGCCATTCTGAATCGATTGGCGGTCGCAGAATTTGTCCATCTCTAACCGTTCTTGAGTTGGTCAGCTCTAAATCAGTTTTTATGTGTTTTTTTTTCCCGCCAAAAATATTTCTGAAGAGTTTTCAACATTTTCGTTCAAAAATTCGAAATCAGTACGTAAAAATACATTAGAGGACAAAAATTTGAAATTCGCAAAATGAAAAATAAAAAAGTTTAAAAAATTATATATGATGATATATTCGACTTTTTTGTCCGTTGATGTTTTTTGTTCAAAATCTCAGTATATACTAATTAGGCCATTCTGAATCGATTGCCGGTCGTAGAATTTGTCTATCTCTAACCGTTCTTGAGTTGGTCAGCTCTAAATCAGTTTTTATGTGTTTTTTTCCCGCCAAAAATATTTCTGAAGAGTTTTCAACATTTTCGTTCAAAAATTCGAAATCAGCACGTAAAAATACATTAGAGAACAAAAATTTGAAATTCGCAAAATGAAAAATAAAAAAGTTTAAAAAATTATATATGATGATATATTCTACTTTTTTGTCCGTTAATATTTTTTGTTCAAAATCTCAGTATATACTAATTAGGCCATTCTGAATCGATTGGCGGTCGCAGAATTTGTCCATCTCTAACCGTTCTTGAGTTGGTCAGCTCTAAATCAGTTTTTATGTGTTTTTTTTTCCCGCCAAAAATATTTCTGAAGAGTTTTCAACATTTTCGTTCAAAAATTCGAAATCAGTACGTAAAAATACATTAGAGGACAAAAATTTGAAATTCGCAAAATGAAAAATAAAAAAGTTTAAAAAATTATATATGATGATATATTCGACTTTTTTGTCCGTTGATGTTTTTTGTTCAAAATCTCAGTATATACTAATTAGGCCATTCTGAATCGATTGCCGGTCGTAGAATTTGTCCATCTCTAACCGTTCTTGAGTTGGTCAGCTCTAAATCAGTTTTTATGTGTTTTTTTTTCCCGCCAAAAATATTTCTGAAGAGTTTTCAACATTTTCGTTCAAAAATTCGAAATCAGTACGTAAAAATACATTAGAGGACAAAAATTTGAAATTCGCAAAATGAAAAATAAAAAAGTTTAAAAAATTATATATGATGATATATTCGACTTTTTTGTCCGTTGATGTTTTTTGTTCAAAATCTCAGTATATACTAATTAGGCCATTCTGAATCGATTGCCGGTCGCAGAATTTGTATATCTCTAGCCGTTCTTGAGTTGGTCAGCTATAAATCAGTTTTCATATGTTTTTTCTCCCGCCAAAAATATTTCTGATAAGTTTTCGACATATTCGTTCAAAAATTCGGAATCAGCACGTCGAAATACGTTGGAGGACAAAAATTTAAAATTCAAAAATGAAAAATAAAAAAGTTTAAAAAATTATGTGAGGATTATCCCCAGCCGGCAGCAAGATTCAAATCACTCAGATTTATATCTGAAACTGAAAAAAATCCTGCCCTGCCTGGGGATCGAACCCGCGACCTTTCGATGACGAAGCCCCTGCGCCAATCCCCGCCCCTATTTTGTTTTTGAAGTGGCTTTTATTATAATTTGTTTTTGTCTGTAGGAATGGTACCGAGAATTGCGAAATCTAGTCCCCTCTGCACCTCCTGACAAACTGGAAAAAATAATAGGGTGTGCCTACGCGCTGTTGAGCAAAGAAAGCTTGGCAGTTGGCTTGCCAGATTTTCCTTTGGACAATTTGCCAATCGCAGCGTTGTTACTGGTATGTTATATGTTTTTCCAATGTTTTCGTTAGTTATGATGCTGTGCCATAGACAACTCGCTATTGAATAACAATCCTCTATAAAAGCTTATAAAATATGAAAATTGACCACTTGAAATGTAACGAAGATCCATGATTTTTAATTGAGTTTCCAATTTATTGAATTGGGACGCTAGTGCCGTGTAGTTCTCGTGGAAGAGAGAGAGAGAGCTCCTCCAATATACCACTTGGCACAAATTTATAATATCAGATGACAGCGTGTCTTGCCCTCGTCGACTCCATCCCGACATATACGAAACAAGTATTTTATAAGTTTTATAAATACTTTCTTCCCAGGAGTCCGCTGACTAGAGACCTAACTAGGCTTAGGATCCATGATAATGAACCCCGCAAACACGGCGGAGTTTTTTATCAAGCGCTAGACCTCTTCCATGAGCGCTGGGAAGAACCGGCGGCTTAGGAAATTCAAGTTTTAGGACAAAGTATCAGGATCCGGTTTTTTGCTTATAGCTTTTTCAGGAGCAACACCCAAACATATCTCGCCCATTCAACCAATCTCTCGCAGTGTCTGCATCGAACAGAGACACAACCCACGCATAAGCTATGCAGGAGGCGTGGACACTCCAGATACCTCTCTGATAATAATAATAATAATAATAATAATAATAATAATAATAATAATACTCCCTCATAAACACTCGGAGAGTGTACCCAAAGGCATAGCCTGTGCGGGTAGAGGGCGGCTATTATTATTATTTCGATATTGTGTACTTGAGAAAAAATCCCTCGTACCTACATCGGGCTCGAACCAACTACCGCTATACTGAAGTTTCGAACGGCCTGCGCCTTAGACCGCCAAGCTACCGGCCACCCCTGATATCTCGTAAGATCGACGACCCGCACAACATCTGCGGGGGTCTACCAGCGCCCTTCTTGTGAGGACCCTTGATTTTTCCTGGGCAACGTGCGCGGCTCCCAAGTCGGAAACGACAGGGGGTCGTCGTGCACATCTGCCGTCCTTCCTACCTTCCTTCTTATTCCCCTGGAGGAGCTTGAAGAATAAGGAAGAAAGGATCTTACTGAGATTTCTTAAGGATTTTAGATTTATAATATTATAGGAAATAAACTTTTATTTATTTATTTATTTAGATGACAGCGTATGGGAAAGTAGCGAATGGATCGTAGTTCAAAACCGCAGTGGGAGCAAATACATATTTTTTTTCCTCCTTTTTTTGTTTTGTTAAGTGTAGTTTATATATTATTATTTTTATGCATGTTTTTCTGTAGTAAAGAAATAGTTTACGTTAACCCAGGGTCAATTTATTGGTTTTCACTTCGAGTAGAAGGTATTAGTCAACACATTTTCATTTCAGGAACAAAATTCCCACTTACCTCCGTACGACATCATCTATCGATTGTACCCCTACAAAACATTCCTGAAAGACGGTGTTAATAACTTAGAAGACCTTCTGACCAAACTGGAAGTTCCACCACCAACCCAACAAGTAGCCGCTTCTCTTACCGAAAAAATATCCAACTTTCTGAAGACCAAATCCGGCGATGAAAGTAACAGCTATGTCGAGACCAAATACCAAAACGAACTTCTGCAAAGTGTTTCACAGTCACTAAACATCGCAGATGTCTGTATTATTGGAACTAGCGGTTGTGGAAAAAGTATGCTCGTCAGCAAGGTAGGGAAATTTTATTATCATCTTCCATATCCAAGGTGACTTTTTTCTTCTCTTTCTATAGGTCGCCGAACTTCTAGGCAGAGAAGTCGAAAATATTGTGTTGTATCAAGACATGACCTCGAGAGATTTGATCCAACAAAGAACCACCCTCGAAAACGGCGATACCGTTTGGAAGTTCTCTCCCCTTGTAGGTGCTGCGCTAGATGGAAAAATAGCCGTGCTAGACGGCATCAACAGAATCCATCCTAGTACCCTGACTGTCCTACATAGGTAAGATGCGATGTTCTTCACCATTCACTTTTCTATAAAAAATTTGTTTTTTGTAGGTTAGTTCACGATCGAGAGCTTCAGCTCCACGATGGAAAGAGATTGATGGATAGTAATCGCTTCAAAATACTGCAGGAGCACTTTGATTTGACCAAGGAGCAACTCCACGCTAGTGGCGTTTTTGAAATCCATCCAGACTTCAAGATCATTGCCATCGGAGAACCTCCAAATCTCCAGGCCGCTGCTGGAAACTGGATGTCTCCGGAGGTGTTAAATCTCTTCGTCTTTCATGAGATGAGGACTTTGAGCAAGCAAGAGGAAATGCACATCATCACCTCGAAGGTAAGCCCATTGAAATATGTTACAGTTATATTTCAAAGGTCCTGGTTCACTAGCCATATTGGTGTTTATTATTTAACAGTTGCTGTTATGTTCCAACAACTTCCATATCTATTATGCATTTTGTTATAGTTCGGGCCTGTCTCCAGACCGATGCATCAGATCGTGGAATTGGCGCACGTTCTGAGAAGCAGTACAGATCAGACGTTGACAACTCTTTCTGGACATCTGTCCACCAGGCAGTTGATCCGCATTGCAGCCAGAATGAAAAAGTACCCCACCGACGACATCTACAGCATCCTCCAAGAAACGTTCATGATCAAATTCCTACCCTCCCTTACCAGACAAGTCTTGGAGAAAACGATGGAGAAATTGAAAATAACCCCTAGTGAAAACGATGACAATAAACCAATCGAATGCGAAGTCAAGGACGGCGTTTTGACCATTGGCAATTCATCCGTTCCCGTGTACAAGACCGCGGATTTGACCAAAGTTCCGGATATTTTGTTTTATGACGTTCCGCAGCACTTGCGATTGATGGAGAAGCTGTTGCAAGACTTCCAGCTCGGTTATCATCTTCTGCTGGTCGGTAACCAAGGCGTGGGGAAGAACAAAATCGCGGATCGGTTTCTCGAGCTATTAAACAGGCCTAGAGAGTACATCCAGCTGCACAGAGATACCACGGTGCAGACGCTGACGACGCAGCCGACGGTGAAAGATGGCGTCCTTGTCCATGAAGATTCGCCACTAGTGAAGGTAAGATTAACCAGTGGGAGTTCGCTAAGAGATGATAACAATGTATGTTCTTAATAGTGTGATAAAACTATTTTTCTCGTGTATCGTTTCTCTTCGTTAGTTCAAAAAAAGGATGCAGTTGCTAACCCGGTTTCTCGGTAATTTAAAAAACAATTGAAATGCATTCAATTTATATCTAAATGCTAGAATGAAGGTGTTCACTGTGATTTTTTATTCTGGAGACGATGTATGGAGTCGATATATTGGACAGAGTAATAATATAATAAAGGGTTTCTAGAATTACTGTGGCAGACAAAAGGTGTTTTGCTGCAACAGCTTGAAAATCGGTCCTGTTATGCTACTGGAAATATTTAGCGAAATATCTAGAAAGCAAAGAGAAATCGCCATCCTTTCTGTGGTATTTCAGAAAAGTGAGCGAGCTTGTGAGCGAAGCATCATCGGACGAGACGAATTATTCTTTTTTGGACAGAATCTCAAAGTTTTAGTGTCTGTTTAGGTTCACTTCATATTTGAGAACAGTTTTTCAGGACAGGTCGGATCTATGCCATATAAATCATAATCAGCTAACTTGAAGTGAAATAGCTCTTGAGTACACTATTATTCATTTTAATGGCTAACGTTTATTTCTTGTTAACCAGTTCTTGAGATACACAGTGAAGATGTGAAGATGTTCGGCAGTTTTTCATTTTCAAAACCGCCGTACCTACATAGGGTACATTTGCCTTGTTTGGCAGTATTTTTATTACTTTCAGGATCTCGCTCGACTATGAAACAATCGGTATTTTTTTTCGTTTTATCAGATACACTTTTATTAACATCAACTCGTTTGGCCTTTGATGGCGCTTTTTACTTCTGTCTTCGAGCCGCTGCTTTGAAAAGGTTCCTATTCCATTACGGACAAATCACTTAAATCGGACAAAAAGAATTATTCTCTAGCCGCCACTGTTTATCCTCGATCAACGCAGGTCTACTATTTTACAGAACGTCGAAATCGAGCAATCGGGAGGCTGCTTGCTGTAACCTCGGTGAGTCCCCTAATTTAAGGCTTCGGTGGACATTTCACGGATGGCTATCAAGTAATATCAAGTTTGATTTTACTTGATATCAAGTCAAGTACTGCACACCGTAAATCAAAAGCTTGAGTTTTGAAGTGTTTAAGAAAAAATTTAAGCTACTTGGCTTGATATATCCCTGCACTTCGGTGTTGAAATTGATTCAAGACTTTTCCGAGATAACGCACTATTTCAAAATTTCTATTCGGATACAAATAGACCGTGCGACCATGACCGAGAGGTGTCGTTCAAGGCATCTTTATACATAATCTGTGAGAAATGTCGGTAAAGGGTAACTTCCTGTCCGTATGGCACCCTTGGGTGCCAACCTAGACATATGCCAATCGGCTAGCGCCGGGTTAGTTTAGCGACTATTCCAATAAATTTTAACGCTCTTTCTTCAATACAATTTTCAACATAGAGGAGCCTGGGTATCCAACAAACCAATTTTTTCCCGATAATCCAACTTAATCTTACGGCTTATAATTGAAGCTAAAATAATACCTACTCTATCATCAACCAGGCCATCAAGCACGGACACGTTCTGGTGATCGACGAAGCAGACAAGGCCCCCACCCACGTCACCTGTATCCTCAAAACCCTCGTCGAATCCGGCCAGATGATCCTCAGCGACGACAGAAGAATCGTCCCGAAAATTCCCAAAGATCGCGCCCCCGTAGACTACATCGAAACGCACCCCGATTTCCGGATCGTCGTATTGGCCAACCGGCCGGGATTTCCGTTTTTAGGAAACGACTTTTTCGGCGCTTTGGGCGATCTATTCAGCAGTCACGCCGTGGAGAACCCTTCCAGAGAGTCGGAGATCGGGTTGCTCAAGCAGTACGGGCCGAATGTACGAGTGGAAATCATCGAGAAGCTGGTGGACGTGTTTGGGGATCTCAGAGCGTTAGCTGATCAAGGAGTGGTGAACTATCCCTACTCGACTAGGGAGGTTGTCAATGTGGTGAAACATCTGGAGGCAAGTATGTTTTATATGAAGGGAGTTAAGACAAGCAAATGATCTTGCTCGTTTGTGTTTATGAGGTATGAAAAAGATGAATTTATAGTGACCGTTAGGAAGCCCATCCTGTATCATAAAATGTGTCTGCAACCTCTACCAGCCCGATTGATTTCAAATAATTAATAAGTATCCCAAGTATGCTTCGTTGGACCTCTCCGATTATTCTTATTATTTTTCTTTATCATATTTCACTTATCATCATGACAAAATGAGTTCCGAAGACACAGCAGGCTGATTCTTTCGTTTTTATGGGCATGCGTTTCTTGCTCTGAAGAATGTCTACTTTCCGAGCTTCTTAGAAATTGGGTTTCAGAGCTAATAAAAATTCCGGACAGACTTTTGCAGTTTTTCACTCTCTTTGCTACGGGTCACTACGGAGGCTACGTGTTTCTAAGTATGAAATTAACATTGAAACGCCAGGTAGGAATAGGTTTCGTTTCGTGGTAACTAGGTGAAATTCGCAGTTGATATCACCTAATTTCATCAATTATTTTCGATGCTCTCGTTAATATATTAAATATAAATCGTGGAAGGTGAAAACATCCAGAAAACTATGTCAGGAAACAAATTTCCTCCGCAAAATAACACTTTCAATCAATGAATTCAATTACTTCTGAAAAATGGTTTCTTTGTTCATTCCTTGCTATGAGTGCCTAATTTTTAGGAGTTATCACTAAAATCCATTTTCCTACTACGATTATTATATATATTTTTTTCAATAATACCGTATCACGTGACGGAGTAAGACTGCCTGATAATATAAAAAAAATTAAGGCAGTTATGTTTTTGGGGCTCTTTTCAAAATTGGCGTGATTGAATTAATATCACAAGACGCTATAACATAAGTGAATTACTTTTTAGAGATTTCCCAGTGCTGATTTGGAAGACGTGATATTCAATGTTTTCGATTTTGATCGTTATAGTCCAGAGTCAATAGAAACACTCGGAGATGTTTTGGTGAAGCACGGGTTCTCTAGCAAAAAGATCATCACAGCTGAGTATATTGCAGCGAAAAGAGCCAAAGAAAATGTTCAGGTTACCGTCAATCGATATAGTGGGTAAGTATTTATTCTACGTTATTATTGTAACTGAATTATTCGAAACCAATACCGACATGAAAGTTTTAAGGAATGCATTAGCCAGCTCAAGGACTGCAATGTTCGATTTGAATAGATTATCCACAGTACTGAGAAGCTCTTGGAATAAGCGAGAAGGTTTCTCAGGATACTTCTCGTCCGCCTTTCTGGTGCCTTTCTTGCAGATAATAGCATTCAATCATCTCAGAACAATACTGTTCGGTGTTCATTACCATGGCCTTGATTCACTGTGTGTTCAATTCATCTCAATTTTTCACGTATGTCCGCAGAAATCCATCACCATTGCCAACGTGGACCTTGGTGAAGGGCCTAAGCCTTACACATTGAATATGGGACTTTTGTTCTCTCACGCCTTGATCTTAGCTCCTTTGTTGTGTATGATATCATTCTTCCATACCGGAAAAGCGGTATCTACTCTCCATTTGGAATAGTGTGAGCGGTTTTATGAACGGCTATGTCAATTTTGTTTCCATCCATTGACGGTATGCAAGCCTTCTCTTCAACCAAATTAACATATGGCACTTTGTTAACCGGCTGAAGACGAACTCTGACATAATCCCAAATACACATAATCCCTCAGATATTGGCTAGATAATGCGGTATGCTCCAAGTATCTTTCACACCATGGATCAAGCATTCTCGTCATATAGGGTTCCCTACTTTCTGGAAGACACGAAGGATCATTTCTTAGCTCATTTGTCCACCGAAAGCATCAGTTGAAATCGTGGTCATAAGTTTGCAAGTCCTCGTTATCGAGCCCACCCCTTGCTTTCGACCCCTTAGTCTAAGGGGCTTGATTGTGGTGACCTGTCCATCTGAATGCAAGACTCGAATATTGGTGCCCACTTAGTGGTTAACCTAGTACATCTCTGGTGAGATCGTAGAGAAAGTTTGCCTTTTTGCTCTTCCATGTACCAGATTAGATTTTAGATGTGGCAATCGATGTCGCAATCAAGACCTCAGATTTTGGTTGGATTATTTGACGTCGTTCTAGTAGTAGAATTGAAGCAAGCGAGTTTTGTCCAATAAATACTATACAAACTTTGGAAAACGTCCTCGAACTTGCAGTTTACGAGCAATTAATGCATCCTTTGGGATTCCTCTACCTTGGAATGGTTGGCTTGGCTCTCCCCAAATAGGTTCCAGAAGTCCCTTCTTCGGTTCCTCTAGTGGAAGGTAGGAATACGTAGGTATACCAAAGTGTATGGTGGAGGAGAATCATATTCATTCGCATTGTGACAACTCAGTCCGATATCCCATGTAACTCATACATTATTCTTCAGATTAGACACCAAGTCCCCGAAGCACGGAAAAGAAGACCCGAAGAATGAACCCCACGTTGGCGGTAACACTTGGGCTGGTGGAACAGGCGGTAGGGATACCGCTGGGCTCGGTGGAAAAGGAGGTCCTTACCGCTTGGATAAAGGACACAAAGTGCATCAGGTAAAACTCTGGAAATGAAATGGTGGCAATGAGTGATACAATTCCTTTCAGCTTTCAGATGAAGAAAAAAACGCCGTTCCCGAACACATTCAGCGAGCGGCGAGGGAAATGGGTCGAAAGGCATTTCAGGAAAAGTTGAAGGAAATCGGGATGAGTGGGTATGATCACTCGGTTTACTCTCAGTTTTCCGATTCTGTAGCCAGGCAGGTCCAGTCTTTGAGGGTTATTTTGGGAAATTTGCAGGCCAAGAACAAGGAGCGGCAGTGGTCCAGGCACCAGACTTCCGGAGAATTGGATGATGTCAAGCTTATCGACGGTAAGGAAGTTCGGATAGATAATTCACTGCCATTCTGAGAGAATCAGTATTCTATCAACTATGTAACGAAATCTATTTTTCATACCCGGCCTGGGGTCATTCGAACTTATTCTTTGTCCGAATTTCGTAAGGATTTCAGCTGATGATGCTTCCTTGAGCCTTGCTTTCGGTTTGTTTTACAAATTTTAGTCGATTCCTTTCTATGCATGGACGGTCGAAATCTTGCCATGCTTTACCTCGCCGTCCCGTTTTTGTGCTCGAGAAGTTCTTGCTCAAAAAATTTGACTTTTTTTCACCTGATTTTGATGCCTTAGAAACTCAGAGCAGACTCTGTAGGTTTTCCAACAGTTTTTTACGAAAACCAAAGTCACCGGTTTATTATAAATAGGAAAACACCCTTTTTGGTTCATATGTTCCGTGATCTACATATGTTGCCGAGTGAAATTTTGCATAATTTCTTTTTTTTTTTTTTTCATTTATTGAACCTTTCTGCAACCTCCGTTTCTGATACTATTTTCCAAATAGCAAAGATTTCAAGAAACGAATTGAATCAACTACTTGCCTGTCGTTCATGTTACAGGGTTGCTGGGAGAGAAAACGATTTTTCGACGGAGGTCAGAACAAGAGCCGGAACTAGGAACACCTCAAATCAAACCAAAGTTGTTCAGGGTAGTGGTAGATGTTTCTGGAAGTATGTACAGGTTCGTGAAATTTCAACACCAACCCAATTTCCGCCTTTGACAGAATGTTATTGAAATTCATGAATTGAATTATCACAAAATTGAAATAATTTCGAAAAGAATTATTTTATTTGTTGTTTAGGTTCAATTCATATGACGCGCGACTGGACAGGGAACTTGAAGCTGTGGTGCTGGTGATGGAGGCTTTTGAAGGTTTCGAAGATAAGATTAAGTACGACATCATCGGACATTCTGGAGAAGAACATAATATCGTTTTCGTGCCCAGGGATGAACCGCCAAAGAATAATAAGGATAGGTTAGAGATAATTAGGGTAAGAAATATCTTCTTCCTGTTGATTGAGCTAGAGGATGTAATTTTTTACGCCCGATATTTATTGTTAGTTGAAAATTATTGGAACACTGTTTTTTGGTTGATTTTCGGTTTCTTTATTCATTATCCCACTTCTGCTAACTATTTACATATCGATTTTTCAAGTTGATACCAAATTTATGTAATATTCCAGACGATGCACGCTCATTCTCAGTATTGTTGGTCTGGAGACCACACCCTGGAATCTACAGAGTGGGCAGTGTCCACGTTATCCGAGGCAGATTGTGACGAGGCGATTCTAGTTGTTCTGTCAGACGCCAATTTGCAAAGATATGGAATCTCTCCTGCGAAATTAGCGCAAGCCATGTCTTCGAAGCCCAATGTTAGCTCGTATGCCGTTTTCATTGGGAGTTTGGGAGACCAAGCTCAAAGGTGAGTGATTATGTCCGCTAGGTAGGTCAATCAAAATTACCTGAAATATCGAGATATTACTTGAAATATCAAAACATTACCTGAAATATCAAAACATTACCTATAAAATATCGAAACTTCCATAACATATCCCAAATAAGTACCTGTAGATGGCTCCAAGTACCAATTAATCAACCTTGGTATCAAAATGCACAAATTCAAAAGAGGACAGTTAAAAAAAAAATTGTTAAAATTGTTTTTTCCGTTAACCAGCTGTCGTCCCCTTACGAACGGCAGCCGTCAAAAGTCGAAACTTGTGCGAGCCAAGGATTAACGAGGTCTTACCTTTTAACGTGCGATTCCTAGCACTTTCTCGGGCCATCAGATAAAAATCTGAAGTCGGTGAGGATTCGAACCTAGCCGACCAGCAGTCAATGGTTTTGAACGCTTTAGTCTCAACCACTGAGCTACTTGACCCTAGAACACTGTCAGCTGACGTCACAACATGGCGGCGATCAGCTGATGGGGGGACAAACAAAGAATTTGAGTTCGAAAAGATTTTTTTGCGGTGGTTAGTGGTTAATTGTGGTTTTTTGAACTTTAGTGATCCTATTATTTGGTAATACTCTTGTTTCAGATGAGAAATGGTATAACTTTACTAATAACTTCGCTGTTAGCTCTGCGACCTTTGACAATAAATATCTGCTAGTAATACAAAACTTTCCGTCTTTCATAACATCCTCCAATGTTGACTTTTTTTTTTGTTCGACGTATTTTGGGTAGGTACATGGTCCGGATATTCGGAACAATATGACTAGTATGTCTCTATTCCAGCAGTTTCCACCTGTCTCTGCCTTGTTTGTATTGAAGGAAATTTGGAAATTTCACGTGCTGGTCTGAATCGGATCGGTTATAACAGCACAAGTCTTATTTATGTCCTCAAATCTAAAAGAGAAAACTGTTTGCATGATACCTACCTATCATCATAACAACGTATTTTTGAATTGGAAAATCCATGTTTATAACACCTTTACAGACTTATGCACTCAATTCAGACTATACACAATGAATTAATATTCACTAAAATGCCAAGAACGTGTTTTTAGAATATTTTTGGCAAAAAATCTACAAAAAGGACACGCGTAGTCTTATAGAAAATGGCTTTGTTTGTCCCCCCTTCGAAAGTTTGACAACTGTCAAATTACGTCACTAACAGTGCTCTATTGGTCATTGAGGGTATTGAAATTGTGGTTTTTATTCAATTTATTTATTTCTAATGCTTATAACAAGTTCTCCCTTCTGTACTGCCGGTATGAAGGATTTTCATGTTATTTTTATTCATTCTTCGACTTGTTTTCTATCGATGTCCATATCTTATAACACGTGTTCATGATACCTAATGTTGAAATGTCTGCCTGTCTGTCCTATATAAGCTGGGGAACAATCTCCATATTCCAACTTGAACTTCAATATTGTGATTTTATCATTTACTCGAACATGAACTCTTTTCACAGGCTAACAGAAAGATTACCAGCTGGACGAGCGTTTATTTGCAATGACACTAGTGAACTACCTCAAATATTAAAACAAATATTCTCTTCTTCTGTTGTGAGTATATGATGAATGTATTCCATTTAAAGGAATTATGTACAGAAATGTTTTTATATGTAATTGTTATAAAAAATATACCTTGTTTTTATTGTTGGTGTCATTTTTTTCTTACTCAAATCCAAATTTGATCATGAATCTACTCACAGAAAGGACCTTTTGAAGCAGTCTAACAACTTCATTTTGAACATTCTCCGTACAACTTTCAATTATGAAGATAAGAAAGTGGACTGCTTAACTGATGCAAAAAATATCTAGGAAAAGGTTTTGAATTAGAAAAATGTATTAAACTATCTTAACTGTGATTTGGATTTTTTGTTTAACGGACAGACTGCATAATTGTTTGTTTCTTGATTGAAATACCACTCTAAATATTATGGTTTAATATCACCTTTTTCACGTTCTCAGTATACACTAATTCGACCATTCTGAATCGATTGGCGTTCGCAGAATTGGTCTATCTCTAACCGTTCTCGAGTTGGTCAGCTCTGAATCAGTTTTCAAATGGTTTTTTTTGCCGCCAAAAATATTTCCGATGAGTTTTCGACATTTTCGTTCAAAGATTCGGAATCAGCACGTCAAAATACGTTCGAGGACAAAAATTTGAAATTCGAGAAATTAAAAATTAAAAATCTCAGAAAATTGGATTTTCTTCCTTAAACACCCTTTTCCGGCTTAATCTCATAACTGAGCACATAAAAATCATACATTTTCGGAATGAGCATGAAATTTTACGTATACAGTGCAAATTTTAAGTCGATGTGACGACTTAGTAGTTTTCATGATTTTTAGGGGTGAACCCCTTGCAACTTTTTTCGAAGAATTTTTAATTTCTTTCGATTGACTCGAAATCTACAATATTTACTAATTCGACCATTCTGAATCAATTGGCGTTCGCAGAATTGGTCTATCTCTAACCGTTCTCGAGTTGGTCAGCTCTGAATCAGTTTTCAAATGGTTTTTTTTGCCGCCAAAAATATTTCCGATGAGTTTTCGACATTTTCGTTCAAAGATTCGGAATCGGCACGTCAAAATACGTTCGAGGACAAAAATTTGAAATTCGAGAAATTAAAAATTAAAAATCTCAGAAAATTGGATTTTCTTCCTTAAACACCCTTTTCCGGCTTAATCTCATAACTGAGCACATAAAAATCATACATTTTCGGAATGAGCATGAAATTTTACGTATACAGTGCAAATTTCAAGTCGATGTGACGACTTAGTAGTTTTCATGATTTTTAGGGGTGAACCCCTTGCAACTTTTTTCGAAGAATTTTTAATTTCTTTCGATTGACTCGAAATCTACAATATTTACTAATTCGACCATTCTGAATCAATTGGCGTTCGCAGAATTGGTCTATCTCTAACCGTTCTCGAGTTGGTCAGCTCTGAATCAGTTTTCAAATGGTTTTTTTGCCGCCAAAAATATTTCCGATGAGTTTTCGACATTTTCGTTCAAAGATTCGGAATCAGCACGTCAAAATACGTTCGAGGACAAAAATTTGAAATTCGAGAAATTAAAAATTAAAAATCTCAGAAAATTGGATTTTCTTCCTTAAACACCCTTTTCCGGCTTAATCTCATAACTGAGCACATAAAAATCATACATTTTCGGAATGAGCATGAAATTTTACGTATACAGTGCAAATTTCAAGTCGATGTGACGACTTAGTAGTTTTCATGATTTTTAGGGGTGAACCCCTTGCAACTTTTTTCGAAGAATTTTTAATTTCTTTCGATTGACTCGAAATCTACAATATTTACTAATTCGACCATTCTGAATCAATTGGCGTTCGCAGAATTGGTCTATCTCTAACCGTTCTCGAGTTGGTCAGCTCTGAATCAGTTTTCAAATGGTTTTTTTGCCGCCAAAAATATTTCCGATGAGTTTTCGACATTTTCGTTCAAAGATTCGGAATCAGCACGTCAAAATACGTTCGAGGACAAAAATTTGAAATTCGAGAAATTAAAAATAAAAAATCTCAGAAAATTGGATTTTCTTCCTTAAACACCCTTTTCCGGCTTAATCTCATAACTGAGCACATAAAAATCATACATTTTTGGAATGAGCATGAAATTTTACGTATACAGTGCAAATTTCAAGTCGATGAGACGACTCAGTAGTTTTCATGATTTTTAGGGGTGAACCCCTTGCAACTTTTTTCGAAGAATTTTTAATTTCTTTCGATTGACTCGAAATCTACAATATTTACTAATTCGACCATTCTGAATCAATTGGCGTTCGCAGAATTGGTCTATCTCTAACCGTTCTCGAGTTGGTCAGCTCTGAATCAGTTTTCAAATGGTTTTTTTGCCGCCAAAAATATTTCCGATGAGTTTTCGACATTTTCGTTCAAAGATTCGGAATCAGCACGTCAAAATACGTTCGAGGACAAAAATTTGAAATTCGAGAAATTAAAAATTAAAAATCTCAGAAAATTGGATTTTCTTCCTTAAACACCCTTTTCCGGCTTAATCTCATAACTGAGCACATAAAAATCATACATTTTCGGAATGAGCATGAAATTTTACGTATACAGTGCAAATTTTAAGTCGATGTGACGACTTAGTAGTTTTCATGATTTTTAGGGGTGAACCCCTTGCAACTTTTTTCGAAGAATTTTTAATTTCTTTCGATTGACTCGAAATCTACAATATTTACTAATTCGACCATTCTGAATCAATTGGCGTTCGCAGAATTGGTCTATCTCTAACCGTTCTCGAGTTGGTCAGCTCTGAATCAGTTTTCAAATGGTTTTTTTGCCGCCAAAAATATTTCCGATGAGTTTTCGACATTTTCGTTCAAAGATTCGGAATCAGCACGTCAAAATACGTTCGAGGACAAAAATTTGAAATTCGAGAAATTAAAAATTAAAAATCTCAGAAAATTGGATTTTCTTCCTTAAACACCCTTTTCCGGCTTAATCTCATAACTGAGCACATAAAAATCATACATTTTCGGAATGAGCATGAAATTTTACGTATACAGTGCAAATTTCAAGTCGATGTGACGACTTAGTAGTTTTCATGATTTTTAGGGGTGAACCCCTTGCAACTTTTTTCGAAGAATTTTTAATTTCTTTCGATTGACTCGAAATCTACAATATTTACTAATTCGACCATTCTGAATCAATTGGCGTTCGCAGAATTGGTCTATCTCTAACCGTTCTCGAGTTGGTCAGCTCTGAATCAGTTTTCAAATGGTTTTTTTGCCGCCAAAAATATTTCCGATGAGTTTTCGACATTTTCGTTCAAAGATTCGGAATCAGCACGTCAAAATACGTTCGAGGACAAAAATTTGAAATTCGAGAAATTAAAAATTAAAAATCTCAGAAAATTGGATTTTCTTCCTTAAACACCCTTTTCCGGCTTAATCTCATAACTGAGCACATAAAAATCATACATTTTCGGAATGAGCATGAAATTTTACGTATACAGTGCAAATTTCAAGTCGATGTGACGACTTAGTAGTTTTCATGATTTTTAGGGGTGAACCCCTTGCAACTTTTTTCGAAGAATTTTTAATTTCTTTCGATTGACTCGAAATCTACAATATTTACTAATTCGACCATTCTGAATCAATTGGCGTTCGCAGAATTGGTCTATCTCTAACCGTTCTCGAGTTGGTCAGCTCTGAATCAGTTTTCAAATGGTTTTTTTGCCGCCAAAAATATTTCCGATGAGTTTTCGACATTTTCGTTCAAAGATTCGGAATCAGCACGTCAAAATACGTTCGAGGACAAAAATTTGAAATTCGAGAAATTAAAAATTAAAAATCTCAGAAAATTGGATTTTCTTCCTTAAACACCCTTTTCCGGCTTAATCTCATAACTGAGCACATAAAAATCATACATTTTCGGAATGAGCATGAAATTTTACGTATACAGTGCAAATTTCAAGTCGATGTGACGACTTAGTAGTTTTCATGATTTTTAGGGGTGAACCCCTTGCAACTTTTTTCGAAGAATTTTTAATTTCTTTCGATTGACTCGAAATCTACAATATTTACTAATTCGACCATTCTGAATCAATTGGCGTTCGCAGAATTGGTCTATCTCTAACCGTTCTCGAGTTGGTCAGCTCTGAATCAGTTTTCAAATGGTTTTTTTGCCGCCAAAAATATTTCCGATGAGTTTTCGACATTTTCGTTCAAAGATTCGGAATCAGCACGTCAAAATACGTTCGAGGACAAAAATTTGAAATTCGAGAAATTAAAAATTAAAAATCTCAGAAAATTGGATTTTCTTCCTTAAACACCCTTTTCCGGCTTAATCTCATAACTGAGCACATAAAAATCATACATTTTTGGAATGAGCATGAAATTTTACGTATACAGTGCAAATTTCAAGTCGATGAGACGACTCAGTAGTTTTCATGATTTTTAGGGGTGAACCCCTTGCAACTTTTTTCGAAGAATTTTTAATTTCTTTCGATTGACTCGAAATCTACAATATTTACTAATTCGACCATTCTGAATCAATTGGCGTTCGCAGAATTGGTCTATCTCTAACCGTTCTCGAGTTGGTCAGCTCTGAATCAGTTTTCAAATGGTTTTTTTGCCGCCAAAAATATTTCCGATGAGTTTTCGACATTTTCGTTCAAAGATTCGGAATCAGCACGTCAAAATACGTTCGAGGACAAAAATTTGAAATTCGAGAAATTAAAAATTAAAAATCTCAGAAAATTGGATTTTCTTCCTTAAACACCCTTTTCCGGCTTAATCTCATAACTGAGCACATAAAAATCATACATTTTCGGAATGAGCATGAAATTTTACGTATACAGTGCAAATTTTAAGTCGATGTGACGACTTAGTAGTTTTCATGATTTTTAGGGGTGAACCCCTTGCAACTTTTTTCGAAGAATTTTTAATTTCTTTCGATTGACTCGAAATCTACAATATTTACTAATTCGACCATTCTGAATCAATTGGCGTTCGCAGAATTGGTCTATCTCTAACCGTTCTCGAGTTGATCAGCTCTGAATCAGTTTTCAAATGGTTTTTTTGCCGCCAAAAATATTTCCGATGAGTTTTCGACATTTGCGTTCAAAGATTCGGAATCAGCACGTCAAAATACGTTCGAGGACAAAAATTTGAAATTCGAGAAATTAAAAATTAAAAATCTCAGAAAATTGGATTTTCTTCCTTAAACACCCTTTTCCGGCTTAATCTCATAACTGAGCACATAAAAATCATACATTTTCGGAATGAGCATGAAATTTTACGTATACAGTGCAAATTTCAAGTCGATGAGACGACTCAGTAGTTTTCATGATTTTTAGGGGTGAACCCCTTGCAACTTTTTTCGAAGAATTTTTAATTTCTTTCGATTGACTCGAAATCTACAATATTTACTAATTCGACCATTCTGAATCAATTGGCGTTCGCAGAATTGGTCTATCTCTAACCGTTCTCGAGTTGGTCAGCTCTGAATCAGTTTTCAAATGGTTTTTTTGCCGCCAAAAATATTTCCGATGAGTTTTCGACATTTGCGTTCAAAGATTCGGAATCAGCACGTCAAAATACGTTCGAGGACAAAAATTTGAAATTCGAGAAATTAAAAATTAAAAATCTCAGAAAATTGGATTTTCTTCCTTAAACACCCTTTTCCGGCTTAATCTCATAACTGAGCACATAAAAATCATACATTTTCGGAATGAGCATGAAATTTTACGTATACAGTGCAAATTTCAAGTCGATGAGACGACTCAGTAGTTTTCATGATTTTTAGGGGTGAACCCCTTGCAACTTTTTTCGAAGAATTTTTAATTTCTTTCGATTGACTCGAAATCTACAATATTTACTAATTCGACCATTCTGAATCAATTGGCGTTCGCAGAATTGGTCTATCTCTAACCGTTCTCGAGTTGGTCAGCTCTGAATCAGTTTTCAAATGGTTTTTTTGCCGCCAAAAATATTTCCGATGAGTTTTCGACATTTGCGTTCAAAGATTCGGAATCAGCACGTCAAAATACGTTCGAGGACAAAAATTTGAAATTCGAGAAATTAAAAATTAAAAATCTCAGAAAATTGGATTTTCTTCCTTAAACACCCTTTTCCGGCTTAATCTCATAACTGAGCACATAAAAATCATACATTTTCGGAATGAGCATGAAATTTTACGTATACAGTGCAAATTTCAAGTCGATGAGACGACTCAGTAGTTTTCATGATTTTTAGGGGTGAACCCCTTGCAACTTTTTTCGAAGAATTTTTAATTTCTTTCGATTGACTCGAAATCTACAATATTTACTAATTCGACCATTCTGAATCAATTGGCGTTCGCAGAATTGGTCTATCTCTAACCGTTCTCGAGTTGGTCAGCTCTGAATCAGTTTTCAAATGGTTTTTTTGCCGCCAAAAATATTTCCGATGAGTTTTCGACATTTGCGTTCAAAGATTCGGAATCAGCACGTCAAAATACGTTCGAGGACAAAAATTTGAAATTTGAGAAATTAAAAATTAAAAATCTCAGAAAATTGGATTTTCTTCCTTAAACACCCTTTTCCGGCTTAATCTCATAACTGAGCACATAAAAATCATACATTTTCGGAATGAGCATGAAATTTTACGTATACAGTGCAAATTTTAAGTCGATGTGACGACTTAGTAGTTTTCATGATTTTTAGGGGTGAACCCCTTGCAACTTTTTTCGAAGAATTTTTAATTTCTTTCGATTGACTCGAAATCTACAATATTTACTAATTCGACCATTCTGAATCAATTGGCGTTCGCAGAATTGGTCTATCTCTAACCGTTCTCGAGTTGGTCAGCTCTGAATCAGTTTTCAAATGGTTTTTTTGCCGCCAAAAATATTTCCGATGAGTTTTCGACATTTGCGTTCAAAGATTCGGAATCAGCACGTCAAAATACGTTCGAGGACAAAAATTTGAAATTCGAGAAATTAAAAATTAAAAATCTCAGAAAATTGGATTTTCTTCCTTAAACACCCTTTTCCGGCTTAATCTCATTTCTGAGCACATAAAAATCATACATTTTCGGAATGAGCATGAAATTTTACGTATACAGTGCAAATTTCAAGTCGATGAGACGACTCAGTAGTTTTCATGATTTTTAGGGGTGAACCCCTTGCAACTTTTTTCGAAGAATTTTTAATTTCTTTCGATTGACTCGAAATCTACAATATTTACTAATTCGACCATTCTGAATCAATTGGCGTTCGCAGAATTGGTCTATCTCTAACCGTTCTCGAGTTGGTCAGCTCTGAATCAGTTTTCAAATGGTTTTTTTTGCCGCCAAAAATATTTCCGATGAGTTTTCGACATTTGCGTTCAAAGATTCGGAATCAGCACGTCAAAATACGTTCGAGGACAAAAATTTGAAATTCGAGAAATTAAAAATTAAAAATCTCAGAAAATTGGATTTTCTTCCTTAAACACCCTTTTCCGGCTAAATCTCATAACTGAGCACATAAAAATCATACATTTTCGGAATGAGCATGAAATTTTACGTATACAGTGCAAATTTCAAGTCGATGTGACGACTTAGTAGTTTTCATGATTTTTAGGGGTGAACCCCTTGCAACTTTTTTCGAAGAATTTTTAATTTCTTTCGATTGACTCGAAATCTACAATATTTACTAATTCGACCATTCTGAATCGATTGGCGTTCGCAGAATTGGTCTATCTCTAACCGTTCTCGAGTTGGTCAGCTCTAAATCGGTTTTTGGATGGTTTTTTTGCCGCCAAAAATATTTCCGATGAGTTTTCGACATTTGCGTTCAAAGATTCGGAATCAGCACGTCAAAATACGTTCGAGGACAAAAATTTGAAATTCGAGAAATGAAAAATTAAAAATCAGAAAATTGGATTTTCTTCCTTAAACACCCTTTCCCGGCTTAATCTTGTATCTCAGCAAATAAAAATCATACATTTTCACAGAGCTCGCCTCCTGGAAACAAGGATAAAAAGTAGAAAACTTTTTGCGGGGTCTACGGACTACGGAGCCATTAGAAATCTTTTTGTCTTCGTTCCTCAATAGAGATTTCTGAGGGCTCCGAAGACCCTGATAAGAAGACACAAACTTTCCTAATTATTCCATCCTAGTTTCCAGGACAGCGTGTAAATTCAGTTTCATGCTGTCG
Source organism: Chrysolina haemoptera (assembly GCA_958298965.1). Taxonomy (NCBI): domain Eukaryota; kingdom Metazoa; phylum Arthropoda; class Insecta; order Coleoptera; family Chrysomelidae; genus Chrysolina; species Chrysolina haemoptera. The sequence continues at coordinate 34,114,511 of OY282591.1, forward strand.
ACAGTAAAAGCACACAAGAGCTTTTTTTTATTTTTTCAACGAAATATTTTTGCCAATCAGTAATTTCACGAGAAAAACTTACATGCAAAAATTGCGAGACCGTAGGTCAGTTTTTAAAGTGAAATTACTGATGAAAATATTTTGAGTTGAAGAAAGAAATTTGTTCAATAAAAGAAAAGTTCGAGTGCTTTTTGGCAAAAGATAAATCAACGACAGTATATAAATACACCACAATAATAATCAACCTGATTGAAACAGTTATTTGAAGGAGCAGTTATTAACAACACAATTATAATAGGTAATGCTTTTTGTAATCTGTTCAGATAAAACTTCCCCAAAACGATTCATATTGTGACAACAATACTGAACAATCATTGCTGCCATGACAGAAATTGAAGGAACTTCCGCTTACTAGATGAAGTCTGTTTTTGAGGAACAGGCATTGTGCACGTATTAGACAAAACTCAAAAATAATTATAGGCCTTTCAGAAAACAAAATTGACTCACCATCAACCTCTGAACTGGTCGTTGCTGGGTACCCAGGTAGATCTTCTCTAGTTTTGAAAGGGCCAATGTTGTCTTGAGTGATTATGCACTTGTAAAAAACGGTAATGCGAACGACTTTACGTGAACGCGTGTTTCCACTTTTTAATATCAAAAAAAAGGACTTCTTTCCATGCGAGCACGCTATCTAGCATCTGTCTCAGCCGAAGAGCCGCGCATGCGTGGAGAGATCAATGAAAATGAATTCTGAAAGGCATACTTACACGGTGGCACTAGTAACATTGTACCAAAATTATGAAAATAAAATAATTTATAATATAAAAATTCCCAAGAAGAATCAACAAAAAAGTAATGTATTATTCTGATTACATTGAAATTAAACTAATATTATACATAAACCGCCCACCAAATTACACAGTAATTTATATGTCTGACTGAGAAGGCAATGGACAGATTTTTGCAACAGGACGCTGCAAAATTCCCTTTGCTGTACGCAAAGTAACTACTCTACAAACTTTATCAGAGCCAGTACGAGCCTTCACAACTCTACCTAAAATCCACTTCAACGGTGGAGTTTGATCATTTTTTATTACAACGAGAGTTCCTTCGGCTATTGAAACAGTGTTTGTGTGCCATTTTTGCCGCTGATTTAGAGTATTTAAATATTCTAGATGCCAACGCTTCCAAAAATGTTGATGAAGTCTTTGCAATAGTTGCCATCTAGATAATCTATTCATGTTTAAATGAGACAGGTCAGGATCGGGCAATGCAGTTAAAGGCTCCATGGTCAAGAAATGGCCAGGCGTCAGAGCTGTCAGTTCATTTGGATCAGTACTCAAACTGGTCAAAGGTCTAGAATTTAATAATGCCTCAATTTGAACAAACACGGTGTTCAACTCCTCATAGGTGAGGATCTGATCTCCTATGACTCTCAAGAGGTGACTCTTCACCGACTTTATGCCGGCTTCAAATAGACCTCCAAAATTCGAACCTGTAGGGGGATTGAAATGCCAGTTGAGGTTCAGAGTTTCAGCCGAATTTTTCATTAATTCGAGCAGGTAACGATGCGCACCAACGAAGTTAGTACCATTGTCACTAAATATAGTACTACAGCGACCACGACGTGCTATAAATCGACGGAAGGCCGCTAGAAAAGCTTCTGAAGATAAATCAGAAGCGAGCTCTAAATGTAGAGCTTTCGTTGAGGAGCACACAAATAAGCATAAATAGGCCTTTTGAGATTTGCATCCTCGAGATTTACCAAGGGTTATGGAAAATGGACCACCATAGTCCACGCCAACACACGAGAAAGGTTTCAGTTGGTTGACACGGAGAGACGGTAAGTTTCCCATTATGGGAACAGATGATGAAGGGTTGACGCGAAAACATCTGTAACATTTCGATACAGTATGGCGTATGGCTCTTTTCACAGACAATATCCAGAATTGTTGTAATAAAAGATATTCTAAGGTTCGGGGACCTGGATGTAAATTTTCTCGGTGAAAATGTTCGATGATAAGTTGAGTGAGACGATGCTTTTGCGGTAGAAGAATAGGAAATTTCGCATCAAATGACAATTTGGAATTTACTAATCGACCGCCCACCCTAAGAATACCATGCTCATCGATAAATGGAGATAGTTTTCGTAATGGCTTAGAACAAACTGATTTTGTAGAGACCTTCAAGATATCATCTTTAAAATGTGTGCATTGAACGTGTTTGATGATAATATGAAATGCATGTTCTATCTCATTCAACGAAAGAGAACCAGTGGTTTTCTCCAGCATACGAGAATTATGTATAAAGCGTAAAACCCAAGCAACTTGTCGTTTAATTTTAATCAAGGAGGAAAGTCTGCCTATTATATAATCTAGGACATTTACTTCAACTGTGGTAGTCAAAGTGACAATTTTTTCTTCTCCAGTTACATCTATTACTTTTAGTATATCCGATGAAGGCCAATATTCATGAGATTGATGTAACCAAGGAGGACCTTCCCACCACAAATTATGCACAATGAGTTCGGAAGGTAAAAGTCCACGTGAAGCACAGTCAGCTGGATTATCTTCACCTGGAACAAATCGCCAGGAAAGAGGTGATGTTTTTTCTTGTATAAGGCTAATTCTATTTGCCACGAAGGTCTTGTAACCGTGAGAGCTAGATTTAATCCACCGAATAACAGTTTGCGAGTCTGACCAACAAAAAATATCAGAAAACTTTAGAACATTCTGATAAGTTTTACAAACATAGGCGACTAACCCAGCAAGCAATGTTGCCGCACACAGCTCTAAACGTGGTATCGATATCTGTCGCAAAGGTGCAACCCTTGTCTTTGATATCGAGATACACACTTTATATGAATTTTGTAATTCAAATCGAAAATAAACCATGGCGGCGTAGCCCTTCTGGGAAGCATCACAGAAGCCATGAAGTTGGCAGCCATTGTACTGATCTGGAACTATTCTACGAGGAATTTGTATGGAAGACAAATTCGGTAATTCAGATTGGTATCTACTCCACGAGCTGATAACTTCATCGGTAGGAGTTGCATCCCAATCTAAGCCCAGCGTCCAAATATATTGCATAAGACGCTTGGCGAAAAATATGACAGGTGCCAAAAAACCTAGCGGATCGAAAATCCGCGATAATTCTGACAGGACTGTACGTTTAGTACACTGTCTGTCAAATGGGCGAGTATGATAAGAGAATGAATCCAAATGAGGATTCCACTGCAGTCCAAGAATTTTTATAATGGGATCGTGATCAAATGAAAGAGGCATTTGTCGAAAATCTTCAGGAACGTTACCAAGCAAGGAAGGACTATTACTAGCCCATTTACGGAGTGGGAAGCCACCGCGTTCTAAACAACAGACCAATTCAGTCTGTAATAAAGTGGCCTTACTCAAATCATTCTCACCACTAATAATATCATCAACATAGACATCAGATTGTAAAGCCTGTGCCGCCAAAGGAAAATTTTGCCTTTCATCCATGGCTAGTTGTCGAATAGTTCTATTAGCCAAGTACGGTGAACTAGAAATACCATATACGACAGTATTTAGAGTGAACTCTTGAATAGGGTCAGCCTGAGAAAATCTCCAAAATATTCTTTGGTAATTTCGTTGAGAGGGGGTTAGCAATATTTGTCTAAACATTTGCCTCACATCTGCCGTGAATACAAACTTGTATATTCGGAAGGAGAGAAGAAGAGTGGCAATATCATTCTGCAATTTTGGACCCGTCAATAAAACATCATTTAATGATACACCTAAGTTTGATTTGGCTGAAGCATCAAAGACTACTCTTAGCTTTGTGCTGACAGCATCCGGTTTTTGGACACAATGATGAGGGATAAAGTACGACGAATTTGTATCTGTTAGCGGAACAGCTGGAGACATATGACCCGAATCAATATAATCTTTCATGAAATCTGAGTATTCCTGTTTTAGCTCAGGATTTTTACTTAATTGGCGTTCTAAATGATAGAACCGTCGTAATGCAGCAGAACGCGAGTCTCCAATTTGAGGATTTTGCATTTTAAATGGCAAAGAGACAACGTATCGACCAGAATCATCTCTAGTGACAGTGTCCCGGTAGATTTGTTCACACACCTGGTCATCTTGTGAAGCAAATTCAGGTTTTGGTGGTTCTTCTACTTCCCAAAACCTTCTAAGTGTTTCATCTAGAGAAGGATGTGTAACAGAAAGGTAAGAAGATACCGTTGATGGGTAGCCATTATCAATTTTACCCATCAATACCCAACCGAAAATGGTATTAAGGGCAATGGGTTCATTAACATTTCCCGTTAATTTACCATCTTTTAAAATCAGGGGGAACAAATCCGCGCCTAACAAAATATCTACTTCTCTGTTCACATTGAATTCTTCATCAGCCAATTTTAAATTCGTGATGAATGATATCTTTGTTTTGGAAATTGTTTGTTGTGGCATATTAGTGCAAATATTAGGTAACACAATAGCCTCAAAATGATAAGAGGGTTCGTCAAGACCTTTTGGTCTTATAGTACAACTCGTACGACCGTTACTCATTGAAGGTACTTGACCTATACCTTGAATGGTGGTTCTGAGTTTAGACCTATTAAGACCTAAGCGTTTCAAACATCTTTCAGTAATGAAATTTGTTTGACTCCCTGTATCGAGCAAAACTCTAGCAGATTGGGTGTCTCCATGCACATCAACAATGTCAACTTGAGCGGTTGACAAGAGAACCGTTGATGGAGAAATTGATGTACTACAGTTGCTCGTTAAGGCAGTGTTCACTTCCGGGATAGGCGGAAGCTCAGCTTGCTGAGACGATGCTATTGAAGCATGCTCAGTAGCCACACTGATAGATTCTGCTTCCGGTGTGATATTGTTACTCCCGAAATGAAGGAGCGTATGATGTCTTTTGTCACATAATCTACACGACGTGGATGGACAAGGTTGATTGAGATGCGTACGTAGACAATTTAAACACAGTTTATACTGTTTTGCAAGCAAATGTCTACTGTGAGGAGGTTTATTCAAGAACTGTGAACATTTGTTAATGACATGATTATTTTTACATAGGGGGCAATGTGAATTGATAGACGAGTTCATTTTGTTTGAGACAAGTGAAGTAGTAGCACACGATTTTTTATTATGATTTTTTGAAAACCAATCATTTGGTTTAAATGAGGAAGTTTTAGTAGAACTAGCCTGTACTGAATAACCAACTGATTCTAAGGCCTTGCATTGTTCTGTGAGAAATTGTTTCAATGAAACATAAGATGGGATTTCGACCTTCTCTGAACATGACTTTAACTCAAAACGTGTCTTCGTATTAATATCAAGTTTATCAAACAGAATATTGAATAATGGAAAATCCCAACTGTCAACAGGAAAATTGAGTGCCCTAAGGGCCGACACATTTTCTGTAAAAATATTAACCAATTTTCTAAGGCACTGAACAGTCTCTGTAGCCTTGGGAGCATCTCTGATTTGATTCCAATAGAAGGTAGCTAACAGTTTTTTGTCTTGATATCTGTCAACTAAAGTTTGGAAAGCTATTTCATAATTTTCATCAGCTAAAGTAACACCCTGTACTATATTGAGAGGTTCTTTTGCCAAATTTGTGATTAGGTATTCAAATTTTTCAATATTACTAAGTTGATCATTTGTGTGAACTAGCGTAGTGAATAATCCATAAAAATGTGGCCATGATTTAAAATCACCATCAAAACAAGGCAACTGCAATTTTGGTAATTTGCAGTTCCGAGTTTTCTGAGTTGAAATCATGTTTTCCTCGTTAGCTTTAATCCATTTTTGAATATCATGATTCACTGAGCTCACTGTATAATAATGTTCATCAGCCTCAGTCCTGATCAAATCTTCCTGATCCAACATTCCAGGATCAGATGAAATTGCCGCAACTATTGCATTGTGACTCTGTTCAAAATCATTGAATATATGATCTAATTTACTGCATCTAATTTTCAACTGAGTATGAAGAGTTGGGTCAGAGATAGCATTTTGAGCAAAATGAACAATTTCTTTGAGCCGTTTCAAGGCAATATTACGTGATGCGCGGTGAGCTGCTAGTTGTTCAGTCATTGTCAAAATAGTTGAGAATATTTCAATATATTTTCCAAACTAAAAATGACTGGTAAAAATGACAATTTATTTATGTGAAAAGGATCGCGACTAAAGTGGGCTATAATAAAATGTACACACCCTGTCGGTTATCAAAATATTCTGAATACCTGCTGGTGAAAATGTATGAAAAAACTATGAGCTATAAAGAGTTGTGAATGACTGCAAAAAAAGGTATAAAAACTCGTACAAGCACTGATAAATTGTACCCGGTTAAATACGTTTTTTAAAAGAAAAAAAAACAATGTGTAATCTGGTGGTTTTTAAATATTTCAGACTGATATTTGAAAATTACTTTTATTGTATGAAAGCTGGATGTAATATCCTTGGCTCGAATAGGACCATAATGTGCACGTATTAGACAAAACTCAAAAATAATTATAGGCCTTTCAGAAAACAAAATTGACTCACCATCAACCTCTGAACTGGTCGTTGCTGGGTACCCAGGTAGATCTTCTCTAGTTTTGAAAGGGCCAATGTTGTCTTGAGTGATTATGCACTTGTAAAAAACGGTAATGCGAACGACTTTACGTGAACGCGTGTTTCCACTTTTTAATATCAAAAAAAAGGACTTCTTTCCATGCGAGCACGCTATCTAGCATCTGTCTCAGCCGAAGAGCCGCGCATGCGTGGAGAGATCAATGAAAATGAATTCTGAAAGGCATACTTACACGGTGGCACTAGTAACATTGTACCAAAATTATGAAAATAAAATAATTTATAATATAAAAATTCCCAAGAAGAATCAACAAAAAAGTAATGTATTATTCTGATTACATTGAAATTAAACTAATATTATACAGGCATCATTTTTTATCGCTGTCAAACTGACTCAGACGTCATATTCAAATGTGTTCATTTCTACAGGAGTTGATTTATCAAAACTTCCTGCTCTTATAGTGATTAGTGACCAATCACGGAGCGCGACCACTGACAACAAGGATGGAAATGCAAAATCTTTTGTTTTTTATTGGTTTTCACGGAACCATTGGAAATTTTCAAATAAGCCACACCCACCTCACAACTGTTCCGTTTGGTCCATATAGGAAGTCTGGTCGATTTAAATGCTTGCGGAGCAACACTGCAGGAAACCTCTGAAATGAGATCAGCTATTTGTTGTTGATTCGGTTCTCATCGTGTTGTTTATCAGTCCACGAGGCAGAGAGGTATTTCTTCAATTTGAGTTTGTATTTTTTCCATTTTAGTCAAGTTTGAAATATGCTGAGGTTAATCCGCAACAGTGTCGTTAAGTTTCAAAGGTGTAGCTTTTCTGCTACGTCTTTACCGGCGCCACAAGAATCGCCGAATGTATTGTATGCTGGGGTGAGTAACATTTTGAAATATGTAAAAATAGGCGCCTAATTGGATTATTTACGTTTTCTTTTTTTATGGAATTGTGTAGCTATGTAAGTAATAGATATTATGCAGAAAATGAATCGAAATCCTAAACTAACATATAAGAGACATTTATGTTTGTCAATTTGTGATAATCAAGTTTGTTTAATTTTTATCATTAGAGTAATAGAAATACTATCTCTGTTCCGTCCTATTGAATAATTCAAAATATTTCAAGGCAGCCCAGATGAGCAACACGACCATTTTTATTTGCATTTCAGTTGATTATTTAATGAACTGGAGATAATTATTAGTATAGAACTCTTGTCTATATGGATTTAATTTGTAAAAACTAGTCAATCTAGTCATATATTATATGTTACAATTGTTTTCAATTTTAAATCGTCTACTTCCTACGCTCCTACATCGGCTATATTTTGTTTTCATATTCAAAGTCCTACTTGCCGAAATATACAATGCGCTCATGAATTATAGATATATAGGTATTATATCTATTTTAGTTATAGTTTTTTATTTTGATTATACATTTTTGGCTAACCAAAAATTAAATAATAGGTAGGTACTTAGTATTTTCTGTGTGTGTCTGTGTGTGTGTGTCTGTAATCAAATCTTTCAAGTTAAAAATGACACACTTCTAATCGTCCGATTTGAAATTTGGCAGGTGTACATAATTCCAGTGACAATGACGTATGACATTTTTGTTAGAAAAACAAACAATATGGCGGCTCCAAAATGGCGGAGGAGTTTTGTGATTATGATCCGATTTTATTCAAAATTGGTGTCTGGGTTTTTTTAGGGTCGGCAATTATGATTATTCTGTCAATATTCGGAAACTCATGATGGCGGCTCCAATATGGCGGTTGAGTTTGTAATTATGATCCGATTCTATTCAAAACTGGTACTTGGGAGTTTTTGGGGTCGGAAATTATTATTCTGTCGAAATTGAAAAATTCAAGTTGTCGGCTCCAATATGGCGGTTGAGTTTTGTAATTATGATCCGGTTCTATTCAAAATTGGTATTTGGGAGTTTTTGGGGTCGGAAATTAAGTATGATTCTTCTGTCAAAATTGAAAAAATTCAAAATGTACGCTCCAATATGGCGGACGAGTTTTGTAATTATGATACGATTCTATTCAGAATTGGAAATTTTGGGGATCGAAAATCATGATTTTTCTGTCAAAATTGAAAAATTCAAGATGGCGGCTCCAATATGGCGGTTGAGTTTTGTAATTATGATCCGGTTCTATTCAAAATTGGTATTTGGGAGTTTTTGGGGTCGGAAATTAAGTATGATTCTTCTGTCAAAATTGAAAAAATTCAAAATGTCCGCTCCAATTTGGCGGACGAGTTTTGTAATTATGATACGATTCTATTCAGAATTGGAAATTTTGGGGATCGAAAATCGTGATTTTTCTGTCAAAATTGAAAAATTCAAGATGGCGGCTCCAATATGGCGGTTGAGTTTTGTAATTATGATCCGGTTCTATTCAAAATTGGTATTTGGGAGTTTTTGGGGTCGGAAATTAAGTATGATTCTTCTGTCAAAATTGAAAAAATTCAAAATGTCCGCTCCAATTTGGCGGACGAGTTTTGTAATTATGATACGATTCTATTCAGAATTGGAAATTTTGGGGATCGAAAATCGTGATTTTTCTGTCAAAATTGAAAAAATTCAAAATGTCCGCTCCAATATGGCGGACGAGTTTTGTAATTATGATACGATTCTATTCAGAATTGGAAATTTTGGGGATCGAAAATCATGATTTTTCTGTCAAAATTGAAAAATTCAAGATGGCGGCTCCAATATGGCGGTTGAGTTTTGTAATTATGATCCGGTTCTATTCAAAATTGGTATTTGGGAGTTTTTGGGGTCGGAAATTAAGTATGATTCTTCTGTCAAAATTGAAAAAATTCAAAATGTCCGCTCCAATTTGGCGGACGAGTTTTGTAATTATGATACGATTCTATTCAGAATTGGAAATTTTGGGGATCGAAAATCGTGATTTTTCTGTCAAAATTGAAAAATTCAAGATGGCGGCTCCAATATGGCGGACGAGTTCTGTAATTATGATGAGTTTTGTAATTATGATCCGATTCTATTCAAAATTGGTATTCAGGAGTTATTATGCGGGGTCGGAAATTATAATTCTTCTGTCAAAATTGAAAAATTCAAGATGTCGGCTCCGATATGGCGGACGACTTTTGTAATTATGATCCGATTCTATCCAAAATTGTTGTCTGGGGGTTTTTGGGGTCGGCAATTATGATTCTTTCTGCCAATATTGAAAAATTCAAGATGGTTGCTCCAATATGGCCGACGAGTTTTGTAGTTATGATCTAATTCTATTCAAAATTTGTATCTGGAAGTTTTCTGGGTCGGAGATTATGATTCTTCCGTCAAAATTGTAAAATTCAAGATGGCGGGTCTAAAATGATGAACGAGTTTTGTAAGGGAGACCCCAAAATATTCCGATGGGAGTAACAAATATAGCCGTTCGTTAAAAATATAACCAACCGCCTTTTATTTTTTCCAGGTTTTCATAAACAACGAATGGCAAAAATCCAAATCTGGTGAGACGTTCCAAACAATCAACCCAACCACGGGAAAACCCATCACCGAGGTCCAACGAGGAGGTAAAGCGGATATAGATTTGGCCGTGGAAGCAGCCAATGAAGCTTTCAGACTTGGTTCGCCATGGAGGACGATGGATGCCTCGCAGAGGGGTCGTCTTCTGTACAAGCTCGCCGACCTAGTCGAAAGGGATGCTGCATACATCGCGGTTGGTAACGTTATTACGGATTTATCATTGAGGCAGTTTTTGGTCAAATTCCGTTAATCGGGCGCTACACACACTATCAATTTTTTTTAATGAAAATTACGTATTTTAGTCTCCTGAACAAAAATTCCAATTGAAATTTTGGGCGCTCTCAAGTAATTTCGGAGATACGGGCCTATTTTGAATAATGATTGGCATTTCTAGTATACATCCCCAACGCGGAAAAACACTTGGAATACCTGCTTCTTTTCACCAGCACAATCTATACACGTGTTTTGCACCTTTGAAAACGGCATTTTTTTTTTTTTTAAAGTTGCCACTTTTGTATTTATTCATTAGTGATCGACCGATATAGAAATTTTAGCCGATACCGATATTTTCAATACCGATATAACGATATATCGGCCAATCGGCCGTTCGTTTCTTTCCATCGTGGTTCGCAGTGTCTCGCTTAGAAATTTTTCCTTATTGCTGGACGCACTTTTCTGCCGGTACTAACTTGTATTAGTCTTCAGTCATTTCATGTTAATTTTAAGTAGTGCCTTATTTTAGTTGTATTTGAAGTGTAGGATGAAGTATAGGCCAAAGTGTTTAAGTGTTTTCAAAGTATATTATGGTGTTTGTTCGAAGTAAACTAAGCAAGGCATGCCGAAAACAAGCCCTTTATGGCAGTATTTAAAAAAAATATTGAAAAACAATGAGAAAAACGAAAGAGCAATTTGCAAAATTTACCAAAAATCTGTTTCATTGGGTGGCAAAGAAGAAAGTCGGCACGCACGTCCAGTCGGCCAATATGAAATACCATCTGTCGAAAAACCACCCACCCAGTGGAATATTGCCAGATAACAGATTCGGGTATGTAGCAAAAACTTGTAAAATTAAAATATATGTGTATGTTTTTCATTTATTTTTTAAATCGAAATTTTTTCCCAATACAAAAAGTGTATATCGGTCTATCGGCTCTTGATATCGGCCGATACGATAATCAGCTAATAAGGCCGATATAATCGATAGGCCGATATAAATATCGGTATCGGTCGATCCCTGTTATTCATCATAATTGGAAAACCAATATTGCCAAATCGCAGTAAAAATAAGAACAAACAAGAACAAAAACAGAAAAAAACATGCTCGCTTCGCTCGCTTTCTCATGGCTTAGGGGAGAACAAAGAAGGGGAAATAACTTAACCTAAACTTACCTCACCATCCAAGTTGAATGCAATTGTTTCACACTACAATCGCTCGTCAAACATAACTGATAAGATTTAGTAATATATGCTCGATTGTAGTGTTAGTTCCTCTTCTTTTTCTCCTCCCCTAAGCCTTGAGATAACGAGCAAAACGAGCATATTTCTCATTAATCTTGTCCGTCAAATTTAATTAGCGTTTGTACGGTACAATATGATTGCATTCCACATGAATAGACGTATGTCAAGCTGGCACAACCGTTTCAGAACAATACAAAAAACAAGCGCAGTATTTTCTAACTAATTAATAACTGTTTTCTAACACAACTTTCAATTTTCTAACTCGAGCCGTTCCGGAAAAAAGGGGTTGTGCTAGCTTAACGCTTAAGCTAGCACAGCCGTCTCGTAACCTTTTTACTGCTGAAAATTTTCGAATGATTGAAGTGCTGAAATTTCTAACTTTTTAATAACTTCCTAGTGGTATACAAGGAGTTTTAATAATTTTTTTCATTCAAACAACAAAGCTCATTCATCTATTCATCTATCTATTTTCTATCTGTCTGCACCGCCCTCTTTCCAGAGTTTGGAATCCCTGGACAACGGCAAACCCTACTCGCACGCCTACAACGTCGACGTCCTCGGCAGCGTCAGCGTCCTCCGCTACTACGCCGGCTGGGCGGACAAACTCCACGGCAAAACCATCCCGATGGACGGCAACTTCTTCGCGTACACGCGCCTCGAACCGGTCGGAGTGTGCGGCCAAATCATCCCCTGGAACTTCCCGGTGTTGATGTTCACGTGGAAAATCGCCCCCGCGCTGTGCACGGGGAACACCATCGTGATGAAGCCCGCCGAACAGACTCCCCTGACCGCGCTGTACATGGCGGATCTGATCAGAGAAGCGGGGATCCCCCCTGGCGTGGTCAACATTGTGCCGGGATTCGGAGATGCTGGAGCGGCGCTGGTGGATAATCCCAAGGTAGGTGGATTTTAATTTCTTAGAGCGGCCCTTGGAAAGGAATGAGCTGCTTTTGCGGTTGAGGTTTCCACTATCACTAGTTCTGTTCGAGATTGAAGGCCTCCGTTGTTTGGAACTTTGTCCAAACGTTTCGACTGCAACTGCGGTAACCATCTTCTTGTCGTATCAACTGAAACTGGAGCTCTCGTTCCTGGTACGTCATTTATAATGCTGTTTTGGCGCGCGCTTTCTGCGGTGGTGAGTACGCGCATTTCATGGGTGACATAACTTCGTTTTGGCGCTTTCCAGTGCTGTGTACCAGATTATTGGTAGGTATTTTCTGTCTTCTGAGTTACAGTTGATACGTCAAGAAGAGTAATTTGAACTCGCCACTGAAGATGACTATCGCAGTTGCAGTTGAAACGTTCGGAGATTTTAACCCAAGAACACCACGACAAAGCTCGTAAACCAATCCGAACATTGACGCCAGCCGTGAAAGCCTACATTCCTATATTGAGTCCTAAGATTTCCATAGGGTGAGTGTCTAGATTTTTCGGAGAATCACTTCGTATAATCCGTGGAGAAAAAGCAACTTCCACCTAAATTAGTCAAAAACTTTTTGCGTTAAAACGTTTTTGATTTCCTGGTATGTCGCCAGCCTAACCTTTCATAGACATTTATTTCAGTACATGGTAATGGCAGGCATGCACGATTTCGCTCCCGCCAGAGGCGCTATTGTAAGTGGAGGTCCTGGTATCAAATAAATACTAGCATATCTCTTAAATTATTCACTAATATGGAAAAATACAAATCTGAGTGTGAGAATCTTCATATTCAAATCGAAAAACATTCGGCCACAAAGATCCTTTGATTCGAAAGTTAATTGCTGGAATCGACGTTGGAACATGGTTTCTAGGTTACCTTGTCCGTATTTTTTATATTTCTCCTGCTCTCTTCAATAAAAGTGACAAAGGTGCTCCACTTTACTGATTTCTAGTTGGTATAGCTCCTTTATTTAGCAATTGCTTTGATTAAAGCAAATAAACTCTCATCAATAAATAAAGGTTAGGTTAGGTATTTTGCTTATTCTCTAAATCTACTCTAAAACAAAATTATTCTGAGGCATGATTATAAATGAAAACTATTCGTTCTCAAATTGCTATAAGCACCAACCTACACTTTTTAACAATACCGACAGGACCTCCACTGGCAGCAGCGCCCCCTACTTTAAGCTTGCGAGAATACATTGAACACATAAATTTTGCAAAGAATAATTGTTTAGTCTGATCTAACCAGAACGAACTAGCCTTGCGTAGACATTTCAGTGCGTGGAAATGGCAGGTATGGACGATTTCGCTCCCAATAATTCCTCGGTATGATCTAACCAGAACGAACATCGCAGTGGTTGGTGTACAAAACGAGAAGCTAAATTCGAGGGTGTGTGAAACGCGAGTGTTCATGCAAAACCTTCCGGAATTTTTTCCGAATTCCTAAGCGTTCTTTCTCTGGCGCCTTCCTAGGGTTGGAGGGAAGCGAAGTGCAAAATTCCAATTGAATCGACAAGTGCTTGAAAAATGAATAACAAATTTCGAACCGGAAATCCATAGGAACAAAGTGAGTTAAAAGTATCAGGAGACCACGATAAGCGTTCTTAGATGCAGTGGTGAAAAAAACCTTATGTTTAGAACAAATCAAATTGACGATCTGTAAAACTTCCTAGGAAGGCACTAAAACATTGATTAGAATTACTAAAATTATGAAGAATAACTGAAATCATAAAGATATTATATTGCAGAATGATTTTAATTGAACTGGCAACTCGGATTATAATCCAGTACTATTGGGTTTTGAAACGAGGATCAATTGTAGCACCACCAAATTTGGTATGCTAGTAGTTGGATCCATGATAAACACGAAAAAAATTTTTTACCGAAATTTCAGGGGTGGAACATATTTTTCTCCAGTTTAAAAATAAATAAATAGATTTTTGCTGTAATCTTGGAAAGTATATGATTTATCGAAAAAACAACTCAACAAGGTGAAAGACAATTCAATTCTCCACAAAAATTATTCCTAGTAATTCTTATGAAATGCGCTCGTTTTCTCATAAAACGTGGTTGAACGCCGACATCAACTTTCAGGTTCACGCTTATCCGCCGCTGAAAGTTCTGGCGGAGCCGAATATTTGATTGGTCATAACTCTGCTAAAAATGATCGGAGAAGGAAAAGGAAAAGTTCATATCGTTTCTGAAGACTCCTACATTCTCATGCAAATATAATATGCGAGTATTTGAGTACCTAAAATGTGTTTTGTCGCACTTCACGGAGATGTTTGCGGATGATCCGAAAATCATGAATAATTTAGTAAATATGGAATCATTATACTGAAGCAGCAACCCATACCCTCTTTGGACTATATGCAACAATTTTAAAGTAGTGGGACAGGTCCTACTTATACATGCCAAAAAAAAAACTTTGTTTTACTCCCATAAAACCGGCATACTCCTTAGTAAATGTTAATAATCGATTATTCATATCCTGCATATATGTTTAATAACACTATTGTGAAGTGCAAACCTCAAGCTTGAAATCACATTCTTAATTTTCCTTCTACTATAATTTTTAGCATTTTAGCAAAGTTATGACAAATCTGATTTTCGGCCCTGCCGGACATTGGAAATTTGATGTCGGAATTCCATCAGGTTTTCTGAGAAAACGAGTCATTTTGTGAGAAATCATTCAGTATATTTTTTGTGTAGAATTGAATTTTCTTTCGCCTTGTTGAAATTGTTTCTTGATAAATCTTTTACTTTCCAAAACAACAGCAAAAAAAAATAATTTTTTTAAATAAATATTTTTTTTTGGTTCCACCCCTGATATTTTGGTAAACAATTTTTTTTCTAACAATATATAATGTCAAGAAGGCATGTGCCGAATTTCAAAATGCTACGATTCATTCTCCACTTGTGGCTTACATTTGTCTGTGGTCACTGTACTATTACTGTTCCAATTTTCGCTTTCACATTAATTATCCTCGAAAGTTGTAAATAATATGTTTCATTTTCTGAAGGAGGCGCCGCTAGCTTTATTCAAATTTGTTATAATGGTGGTCTCTTGACCCTGACAGTGTATCAAAAATAGATCTGGTCGTGATGCTATATTAACAGCTTGTTTAAAGCGATTTTGTGCAGTTAAAACATTCATGCATGTTGCTATGTCATGGTTGATATCGACTGTTTATCTTTGACCTTGGAAACATTTAGAAGATTGCGATTGTAACCTTATCTCTAACCAAATTATTTACATTTACATTTTCATTTTAATTTTCAATACATCATTAGCACTGCCGGAGAGAGCATCTTTTTTGCATTGATAATATAGGTACAGTAAAAAATAGTCGCGATATTGAAGAAAATATTAAAAACTCATTTACTATGAATTCGTTGGTAGAATAATGCTTGAATAACAAACAATCAATTGGCGATTTCATTTGTTTTCTCTTCACAAAAACATAAAAAAAGCGAATCAATCGCACTCCACGGAGATTCTAAAAATCATCTTATGTTTCTTTGACGTTTCCAATAGTTTCATAAATTGAACAAGAGATTGATGATTTGGATTTAGAAAATGCATGGAACACACAGGGCGTAATGAAATCCTACCGCAAAAATCTAAAGAACTGTTTGAAAATAGTTACAAGGTCTTCAAAACTTGGTACATAAGGTGTAGTGAGAAGCATGGGATAACAAGAAAAAAATTGAAAATGGGAACATTCTCCATGAAAATTGAAAATTGAAAAATATGATTTTCTTGTAATATCTTACAGAAAACAGCTACTTCCCCGGCACAAGCCACGCTGGACATTATTGAACTACATCTGATAGATATTGTGAAAAGACTAACTGAAAAGAAAAAATCTGAAAGTAAAAAATCGCATTTTCATTCAGATAGTTGATTTTTATTAATTATGTCTAGTTCTCATTGAAAATTCGTCAAATAAATTAGATAATAATAATAATAATACTCCCTCCATAAACACTCGTAGAGTGTACCCAAAGGCATGGCCTGTGCGGGTAGAGGACGGCTATTATTATTATTTGCCGTGGCGCTCCGGGGCGACTTACTGATTTTTGGTGGCTTATTCACTTTTCAGCTGCAGGAAAACCTGGAAAACCTACAGCACCACTTCGGGTGGCCGGCGTGCACTCCAAGCTAGCACTAGCCGAGATTGGCATCTAGACAACACACAATACACTTGCTTTCAACAAGGACTCCCAGATAGCACTGGACGTCCCGAGGATGTCCATTTTATGTCCCAATTAGGTCCGAACGTCCCAGAACCTAATATGGACATCCTGGGGACGTACGACTCGGAACGTTTTTGGGACATCCGATGCGAATATCCCCAGGACGTCCAAACTCAGGCCAAATTCATACTACCGACTCACAACATTATTTTCGTATCTTGTGCCTTTTTCAAAAATTTAAAACGTGTTTTGGTTTAATTTTCCGTAATAAATTTCATACATTTTCCACTGAGCTTATTTATCTCAGTGAGTTTCTCCAGTATTAGATGAATAGTCGTTATATCGTTATCAATTTTGCATGGTTATTCTGTTCGCGCTAGGTTAGTCAGGTCAGGTTAGGTTTGCTAGTAATTCACGCATTTTCAACTCAATATGCTATTCATTCTTGTCTTTTCGTTTAAACTTCCCGCCATTGCAGTGACCAATCACAGAGCGCTTATTGCGTTTCTTTTATTATTGTCCATATTTCAATGAGTTCACAGTCTCGAGTAGTTGGGATGGCGACTTAAATCACACTCTTGATAGTTTATTATTCTCTAACAATTCTCCAATTATTTTTTCCAAAAATAGACTTTTATTTCAAACCTGCATGTAACTAAGTGAATCTTGAAGTCTGTGATTTGTGCCATTTATGGTCATGTGCTGTGTCTTATCTCTTGCCTTGTGGTTTCCTAACCTAACTTATAAACATAATTTCTGGTTGTGACGGAATTTGAAGTTATTCTTAAAATTAAAAGAATACGATGATCTGAGAAAATATAATATAACGTATTTATTGCTGTTGTGAGCCGTGACTTATATACTGTTCTATAGGTATTATGTTTTGTAATTGATGTAAATGTTTGTGTCAAAATTTCAAAGAATTTATAAATATTTTTTTCGAAAATCACTTTCCATCATTATTCTTTTCATTATTCTTTTCATTTTCTCTAGTTGGTATCTCACTTTCTATTGACTAGGATCATGGGTTATAGAAAACCTTGAAAATTGATATCCTAAAAACATCCTTAGGATGTCCAAGGGACGTTCATGGAATTTCTTTACATATAATGGACGTCCCCAGAACGTTCCAATTTGTAACATCGGATGTCCCCAGGACATCCTAAGGACGTCTTATATCCAGTAATGGACGTCTTCGGGACGTCTTGCA
This sequence comes from Chrysolina haemoptera, assembly GCA_958298965.1. Taxonomy (NCBI): domain Eukaryota; kingdom Metazoa; phylum Arthropoda; class Insecta; order Coleoptera; family Chrysomelidae; genus Chrysolina; species Chrysolina haemoptera. The sequence goes on from OY282591.1 coordinate 34,132,380, forward strand.
TGTCTTAGATTTATGTCCTGTGGACGTACCGAGGACGTATTTGTGTTATCTGGGCTGTGGTCGTCTATCGATTCCGATATTGGGTACTTGAGATTTAAAAAATCCCTGGTACCTATACATCGGGCTCGAACCGACTACCGCTATACTGAAGTTCTGAACGACCTGCGCCTTAGACCGCCAGACCACCGATCACGAGAGAATGTTATTAAAAAAATATCACTCACATAGTATATTTTTTGCGGAAGGCTGGATTTTTCAAGTCTATTCTATAATCTATAAAAATAAATCTGCTTTCAATCAGCAATAATTTCAACCATTGTTTGGAATAATATCAGTCAATCAATATAGTTCCAACGCCTTTGTCGTTTACTGTTCTTTAACGGTGATTAAAATTTATAATTATTCTAACCAGATGCATCATTTCTGCTAGGTGGACAAAATTGCGTTCACAGGCTCAACCGAGGTAGGAAAGCTCATCCAGAACAATTCTGCGAAGTTCAACCTCAAACGAACCACGTTGGAGCTCGGTGGAAAAAGCCCCAACATAATCCTCGCTGATGCCGATATCCAGCAGGCGGTGGAAATCGCCCATTTCGGCATCTTCTTCAACCAAGGTCAAGTTTGCTGTGCCGGATCGAGAACTTTCGTGGAAGACAAAATATACGACGAGTTCGTCGAGAGATCCGTGGAAAGAGCGAAACAGCGAGTAGTCGGTAAGTTCGCAATGCTTTAGTTTCAGCTCTATTGATGGAAAGAAATTACGTACATACGAATATAAAACAATGAAACTACAAGTTCTTTATAGTCCGGGAGGTACTGTCACTTTGGAGTACGTCATAGTATGCACGATGAAATTTTGTTGTTATTATAGTACATACCACTTATTACTAAACCAAGCGTCAGACCGCGCGACCGCGGTGGGTCGAGAGGTGGATGTCTGTGCAACTTGTCAAAAAAAGTTGAAAAAAAAGTAATAGTATGCAAGCTGAATTTTTTATCGTTGGTAGATCATGTGATACTCATCACGAAATCAATTGTCAGACCCTTGATTAGCGGTGGGTTGCACAGATACAGGGTGTTGAATATGAAAAATTAAATGTATTTTTTATTCATAACTTCCACAGTTTTGGAAATTTTACAGTTTAATTCGAAAGCATATTTTTGTTCAATAAGAGCTTTATTTTAAAAGAAAAATTACATTTTTAGTTGCCACCAGTTGGGATTGGTAGATATACAGGCAAAGAGTCTGAATTTTGCCTGAAGTTGATCTTAGTGACATACACTGTTCGCTAGGGAGTGTTTCCATGAAAATTAAGACAAATTTGGTTTTTCAGAACTAAAAACTTTTCAGCAAAAATCTGTACTGGGAGTAAAATTGATATCCTGATTCCGAATCCGTTAGAGTTTTGGGTCTATGTCCCCTAATATAATTTTTCGCAAAGCTGGGTAAGTCCATCCCTCCTGGCGAGCAGTGTATTTCACTCAGATCAACTTCAGGCCAAATTCAGACTCACCGCTTGTACATCTACCAATCTGGAAATTAACAGAGTTCCACTCCAATAGTTACGGAAGCTACAAGGTTGTTTCCATGAAAAGTGGGACAAACTGGGTTTTTCAGAATTCAAAATTTTCCATCGAATATCTGTACTGGGCACCCGGTATATAAAGAGTTATTTCAGGAAATCCATTCCATCTAAAAACCGAACAAGGCCCGCAAATAGACGAAGAACAAATGAATAAGATCATCAATCTCGTCAAAGAGGGTGCCAGACAGGGGGCCAAGTTGCTTCACGGTGGAGAAAGGCATGGGGAAGAAGGATATTTCGTACAACCTACCGTTTTTGCAGACGTTCAAGACGACAACATCATCGCTAAAGAAGAGGTATGTAATTCGGTCTTTTTGTTTCTTTGCTCTCCGTGAATATATTTCTAAGTAATATACAGTGCTAGTCTAAAGTCCGTTCCCCCCCTACTAATTTTTGAACCACCTGGTATATTGCAACGAAATTTGGAAGACTCGAAGAGAAGATATAAACCTACATTTTCATGGGAAAATTCCAGCTAAAAGTTTCAAAATGGCAGCTGAGCGCCTACTTCAATAATTTTTTTAAATAGAACACCCGGTATATCATTGCATGGTCGGTTAGGGACGATCATAAGAAATCCAACAACACCCAAGTTTGATGCTATTATCTCCAAAGACTATGGAGATATCACCTATTACTTTCTCCATAAGCCGAATGAGTGGGAGAGAGAAACTTTTTCTGGCGGGTCAATAAATTCTTGTTCTTTTTAAAAAATTATTGAAGAAGGCGCTCAGCTGCCATTTTGAAACTTTTAGCTGGAATTTTCTCATGAAAGAGTAGGTTTTTATCTCCTATTTGGACCTTCCAAATTTCGTTGCGATATACCAGGTAGTTCAAAAATTAGTAGGGGGGAACGGACTTTAGACTAGCACTGTATATTTCTTCCTTTATCCAGTCTGTGATGATATCAAGAATGAAACAATTGAGAAGTTAAGTTGTGTCTTTCCAATTTAGTTGTTGAGTATTGTACGCAATAATTTATTTTCATTTCGTAGATTTTTGGACCCGTACAACAAATATTCCGATTCAAACAACTCGACGAAATAATCGAAAGGGCCAACGACACGAACTACGGACTAGCCTCCGCTATCATATCCAAGGACGTCGACAAAATCAACTACCTCACCCAAGGAATAAGGGCCGGCACGGTGTGGGTCAATTGTTACAATATGATATGTGCTCATGTCCCCTTCGGTGGCTTCAAAGATTCAGGATTCGGCAGAGAAATGGGCGAGGCCGGATTACAGCAGTACAGTGAGGTTAAATCGGTTATCATGGCCATCCCTGCGAAAAATTCGTAGATTTTCAAGCTTCCTTCGGAGAGATTGAATCATCTCCGGTTACGTTAAGTTTCATGTTTTTTTTTTTTCATCTAGCATCAGCAAATATATCAACTTCGCAATACAGTTATGTCCCACTGACAGTTCGAAGGGTTTTTACTGACGCATAGTTTATAAACTTATTACTTAGGTTCTCATTTATTATGGCGCCCAACGTGGGTCCATATTTGCATCCATTTTAGAACCATTGTTTTCAGAGACTGCCAATACGATCAAAATGGTAAATGACGACTTTAAGAAACCTTGTACTTATCGATGTTTGGGTACTTTTAAGTGTGAAAATATACAAAACTATTAAATGTACTATTTTCGTCGGTAGCCCATGTATTAGGTTTAACGAGCCATCATTTTGTTAAAAAATATATTTTTACTATTTTGATTTTTATTGATTTCCCACCATTCTCCTTCAGCTAATCACCTTTTCCTGGAAACGACCCCGCACCAAATACATGGGAAAATGGCTCTCAGCCAATTTTGATAATTTTTTGGGAGTGTCAGCGACTGACTTTTACTGTAAGTCGCTGCTTCATTTGTGAGGAATTATTAGTTATAGAGTGGATTATAATTCATTGGGCTGGGGCAGGACGACTCTAATGTTATCCGACCTACCCTGTCACTGACGAGCGGCAAGAACAGCGTCTGCAGGTGGTCTTCCCCAGTTAAGTGAAGGATAATCTGCTGTATAATTACAATACGCAATTGCAACTGGGACTTCTTGGAAGAATGTTGCACCAATATCTGTCAGATGTAATTCAATGTCAGTCGTGGTATTGCCAAGGAAGTAGTTTTCTGTCAGATGTTTGCCTCGTATTTTCCACATGATGGAAATATTTGGAGAAATACTATTTCATTTATACTTTGTATTGTCAAATGAAGCATGTAGGGGCAAAGTCGGCTACAACGACTTAGAAAATTTGTCTAGCGCTATAGACACGTACAACAAAAGTCAAAAAAATTGATGGATACCCGAGCTTGAATAAAAAACCGGTATTTCTGTAAAAAGGTATAATTTTAAAACAAGTTCCGCAATTTTAACATCAAATAAGCATGATATACATAACAAGGGGTAGCACCAGATTATCAACTTGGGTAGTTTTGGCTTCAACCAATGAACTGACGAAAATGGCCAGGTATATCCTTAAACACTGCTCAGTCGACAGAGTTACATAACCTGAAAATGATAAAAATACAAACATTAATAAAATGAAAAAAAAAAAATCTACTAGATCAATGTCCCAAGAATAGTATATTCTGTAACAATGTTAGATTGAAAATTCTATGCGAATGGGAAGTTCGGAGTGTGAGCCAGAGGCGAGCGTGAGAAACCACAAGCATCGAGAATTTCCATTCTAACCAAGTAACAGATTGTATTTCCTCCGCAATCACAAATTTTACATATAATCAAATGGAAAGCCAGAGGAAAATTATTTTGACATTTCAAATTACATCTTGTCACTTTGATGACTGTTAAGGCTAACGTTATTATTGCTACAAACAGTGTTAGAATATTCATATCGTACCTCGTTATGGAATGAAAATACGTGCGAAATGCATAAGACAGCAAGTGTTTCAGAATAGATATTCTAACTCAAGAGTAAGAATGTACATGTTCTATAATTAAAAAAGATTTCCGTATCACGACATTCTTTAATGGTTGTGAAGAAAATTATTAATAGCTGCACAAAAACTATTCTAATGTCAAATATTGGAATTAGTACTGTCTGAAGAGGTGTTGTTTTTGTGAAGATTTAACACTTTTTGTCTAGCATACTGTGACAAATTATTCTGTGCTTACCACAATTAACCAAAATGTAGACAAGGCCAATCTGAGCCAAAACACATCCGACGGTTCCCTCAATTGTTTTTTTGGAACCTAAAAATTATTCAAGTTATCTTCCATAAACATTTTTTTGGGGCTACTTTCAATCAAAACAAACCATTGACATTTGACAACATTAAATCAAAATTATCCGACAGTACGAACTGATGATTGTGGACAAGTTTTAACCTTGTAAACCCTTCAATATACATTCCATATCACGATGAACGGAACATAAGAGAGAATAAACAAGGCCAATCAACTATTGACCAACTCTCTCCAAATGAATAATGACAGACATGAAATCCAGAAATATTCAAGTTTCATTATTCAAGACAACAAATTATTTTCGTAACCTTGAGCTCATTGCTGGACAATTATTATCAATATACCTGTGTGTAGGTATAAAATAACAATCACACTTCAACATTATGATAATTCTGAATCGGTAAATCTCTTAAAATGTTATACTTCCAGCTATGCAAATTCAGTAGATAATGTTCTCTGCCTCCCACTCCCCCTTCCCCTTCCTTCTCACCCTCTCTCTCTCTCTCTCCCATCTCCCTCTCTCTCCCCCTCCTTCTCTCCCACTCCTTCTCTCCCCCTCCCCCTCTAATAGCATAAAAAAATTCCAGAATGAAATTCATATTTATTTACCTGACCAAAAATGCTTTCCGTAAGTCGATCCAATGACACTAGCTGCTGTATCTCCAACACCAATAGATAACAAACCGCTCAAAAGCTGTATCAAACTGAAAGTTGATGAATCAGTTACGTCACACGGTGATGGGTGTATCCAAATTGGTAGAGAGCAACCAACCAATAGGTAAATGGGAGTCAAGGCCAAGTTGCCTACATCTTTTTCATCACTAAACGCTATAAATCCATCCTGGAGACGAGGCCCTAGAGGAGGCATACGCAAAATACGCAATATCTGAAAAATATCACAGAGTCTGAATTTTTTTAGGAGCTTGTCAACAAGGAAAAACTTATATTATAATTGTCGTTACTAACTTGACTATACCTAACCCACCTCCAAAGCAAAAAATAATCCTGTGACTACTCCACTGGCAAGATACAAAAAAGAACATCTATACAGAAGTCCAGGAATGTATACGACCACTGCTAGCAGGTGAAATATTTTTCTCGTACTAGTAGAGGCTTTTTGGCCATAACAAATTTGATTGCTTATGGCCAGAACTGCTATAGCAGCGCAGAGTATCCAATAGATTATCAGTTTGACCTAAAATAAAGAAGTCAAATGAGATCAGACTAAGTATAAATCTTCTAGAAAATAGTGAAATCATTCGTTTTTGATTAAAAGCCAAACTGGCCAATAATCAAAACTATGTTTATTATCAAATATGACAAGACATTTCTTTACAATTGCCCCAATTAATAGAGCATAAAATGAGCGATTTTTTAACAAAAATACGACTAGAAAACAGACTGTGCCATCTCATCGAAGACAGTCCGTAGTTATATTTCGTTATGTTTTGGACACACAGTAGTGAATCTGTTGAACTATTAGTTTTGGCACAATTGAGGGCTTACGTTAAAAGAGGCTATATCCATTCAGAAACAATGTTCAGGAATCGACAAAAACTTCTCATCTGTTCACCTTAATTCATAGAGATAGCAAAAAAAATTATTTGTAGTGTTTTAGGAAGTAGTTTGAAAATTTAAATAGTTTTTGAAAAAAATTTAACAATCAAATCAACAATTATAATGTAGGTTTGATTTTCTGACTAGAATGAAAAGAACTATGAATTCATCGTTTCACCAAGATTCAGTTGAGAACAATAAACTTCCTACAGAAATCAAGTTGAGTCCATCTATCCAAATATTCAAATCCAAAATATGCCATCAAAGTCAACCCTTACATCAAGTTATATTTACTGTAGATGTAATTTATAGATTAAAGTTAAGTGCCATGTTTATATCATGTGGAGTTTTTTTTATGATTCTACATTATTTTATTTTGTAAATTAGTAATTCCTATTTGGATAACGATTATTATAATCCACTCAATGATCCGCCGACTTACCAATGACCAATCATAAAACATCTGTTGAAAAATCCACAAGACAGGACTACGTTTCAGTAAAACATGTAAAGGCAAAAAGATGACAAAAATTATCACAAGGCTCGCAACAAGATAAAACGATTTAACTCCTCTTAGGCTGAACGAATAAGACATCCATGCGATGACGGCAATTCCTAGGAAGCCTAGCTGAAAAAAACTTTGAATGAGTGTCATCGAGATGTGATTTTCATTATGTTCAGTATTGTTTTTTTCTCTCACCTGAATGATCAGAGTCGAGATTTGCATATTACTTTTGAAAGGCTCAGCCCGTGTTCCATGATTCATAACGTTCAGCAAGGTGAAATAAGACAAAAGTGTGATAGCTTGGGCAGCTGCACCGGCCTCCCCAAGAGAAAAGCATTCTCTGAAATTCTCTAGTATGAACTTGTAGATTTTGAGGTAAAGAAATGTACAACAGATTCCACTGAGTGAAGCAAAGACTAAGCCTGAAAAAATTTAGTTAGGATATTACAAGTACTTTTATAGGAATCCAAATAGGACCCTGATCTGAGCTCTGGATAACTGGATATGAGTTAAAGTACACTAATTATGTAGAAAAGGGGAACATTCTCCATTAAAATAAAATGATCTAGTCCAATATTTTTTCTGTGTAATAATAATATAGCATTGCATTTATTGCCCAACTGAAGAAGAATAAGAAGAAGAAATCATTGTACAATGTAAGGAAGTTTGCTCTTTTGAAGCTATATATTCTATTATTACTGTGTAATAATGAAAGTACCTATACTAAAACAGTTGCAAGTTTCATGTTACATTTGCAGACATAGGAGACAGACAGGGATCTCCATATGGCTCATTATTAATTAATATAGATAATAGATAATAAAGATAAAAACTATGAAGATAACAAATGTAATTACACACTCCAACTGGGTTCAGTAAATAGATTGTTTAACTAGTATAAACAATGGATTAATTTACTAAAAAATTATTTCATGAGAAAAAATTAATTCATATTTAACACACTATTCTCAGAATGCATTGCCCTAATTCTGTCTTATTGATGCATAACTAACCTTTATGCAGGCAGATAAAAAATAGTGCTGAAGTGATTGCACTGGCCACAAAAGTCCATGAGTTGAGTATTTTCAGCTTTTGCTTTTTGAAATTGTGAACTACAATAATTGCAGATGAGAGCACCATGCCAAAACATATTAATGAAGCTAATTTGTAAGTGGGTGTTGATATAATTGGGTGTTTCAGCGTCGAAATTATTATTGAAAGTGGTAGAAGAAATAAAACCCATAATCCACTGTCAGCACCGGGCCTGAAAAAAAATGGTTGAGTGAAGATTTTTGATGATTATCATAAGGTAAATGGACAAACCTCACTTTCATATCATTAACTAGAGTGAATTCTATCATCTCACACAAGAATAAAATTTTCTTCAATATTAGTATTCAGTTCAAATACATAATGCACTTATCAGTTATCATTATCACAGTTCAAAATTCAAATTATATGAATAATTAAAATTAATAATTAATTGAATCCAGAATATAACCTAAAAAACTCCAAAGAAGAAGCGTTGTTGACATAATAGCTGCTTTCCATTTGACGGTTTGATGCACCAGTGCTCCTTATTCTAGTTTAGTCATTGGCTAAAAAATGACATCTGTCAAAATCTACCAATGGTAAGTCTAGAATAAGAAGCCCCGGGGCATATCACTCCTAAATGGAAAATGTCTAATGACACGTTGATTGATTCAAAGAGAAGAGCCACTGTTGACTATACAGTAAAATGCACGAAATGAGCTCTCCAAACAATTTGGTGTTATCAACAATTTCGTCAATTTCCATTAATTTTAAATGAATTGTCGTTGTATGGTTATTTTGTTCACGCAAGGTTAGTCAGGGCAATTTAGGTTAGGCTAATCCATTTCGCATTTTCGACTTGGGCCGGGGTCTCATGCAACTGATTTTATATAATTTTCTGTGATAATGTTCAGTATAAAAATAATAAATGTCACAATAAATATTATCCACCAGTTTTATTTCATGAAATCCTGAATTCTTAAACAATTATAGTGTCCGAATTCGAAACGAAAAGGGGAGATACACGCCACTGATCAATCGGGAATGTTCGGAATATTTGACAGCTAGCTTCGGCAGCTAACTTCACGTTGGTTTGTTAGTCAATGTCGCCAACTTTCGTAATTAAAAATTAAACTTAACCTCAATTTGAATTTTTCCATAAATTTGTCACTTTGTTATTTTTAGTTTAATTATCTCATCAAATATGGGATAAAGAATTTCCCTGGTCAAAATATGATAACATGAAACTCTGGACTGTCACTTCAATGAAATGTTATGAATGAAAACTGAAGATGAATGATGTCAAAGAAGACTCTACCTTCAAGAGCTATATTGGGGAATCGGATCTAGAGGTAGCTGCTACAAAAACATATTTCTGCATACTTATCTCAGTTTGTTTCAGTCTATAACTTTGGATGACGCCCAACGAACGAAAATTCTCGATGGTAAACAGTAATAAATAACCCTCAAGATATGATAACCTGTTTGCATTTTCAGGCGAAACCATCGTTTATGAAGCCCCCAAGGTTCTAATGTACCCCCCTTTGAGTGACAGAAGAAAGTACATTGGTGGGGTCCTTACAGTCACTACATTCAAGCTTTCATTCGCTACTGCAGAGGAACTAGAACCCCCCAACTGCTACCAACAAAATCTTTTGCTTGGTGTAAATGACATATGCCTGTCTTCCATTGATGTCATTTACCAGATTGGTGATCGTAATAAAAAGAAACTCACTCCTGGACAAAATGTCTCGGGGAAAGTTAAAGATATACTTATAATTTGTAAAAATATGAGAAGTTTCGAGTTTAGTTTCAAAATGTGTGATAAAGATAGCGGGAAAAGTGTGGTTAATGCTTTACTGCATCATGCTTATCCAAAAAGACATACACTACTATTTGCCTATGATTACAAGTAAGCCCTGTTGGTACATTTCAGTACTCTTTTTCTATAATTTTCGTTGTTTTTCCAGAGAACCCTATGTAGATGACAGACTCAATAAAGAAGCCCGCTTTTTTCTCAAGAAACCAGACTGGGAAAAAGAACTGAAGAGGACAAAATGTCAAAATTGGAGGATATCCCTTGTCAATTACAATTATCAAATATCTCCACTCATGGTTGAAACTATTATAGTACCACAGTCTGTTACTGACATCATTATCAAAGAAGCTGTGGAAAAGTTCTGCAGCAGGTTTCTTCCCATATGGGTATGTACTCCAAGTTATGTTGGTTATGTGACTTAACATGTACTAATAACAATAACATGTACTAATAACAGGACAATATTTATATTATAACAAAACTTGATATGGTGTTAATGAGTTAGCAGATTGAAAAATGAGGAATAAAAATAGTAGCAATAATAAGTAAATAAAAACAAAATAAATAACTGATTTTTTAACTCAAAACTTTAATACTTTGTATCTTGAAAACAAAGCAAATTGGTATGCATGCTTATATGGAGAAAAAATCGTATTTTTACCTAAAAACCCGATCATATGATTATTTTACCTATTTAAGCTTGATTATCACAAATGGCCTATAGAGCTTGGAGATCATTTCTATGAAGTAATCTTGAAAAGCTATCTGATTCGGATAGACCACAAAGTTGACTTTCTTTACTGTTTTTAATGTTCATTCTGTTCTCAAATTTCGTTGAAAGTTGGTATGAAAAAAAAACGATAGAAATATTTATTGACTGTGATTTAGCTATATCATTTCATACTTCTTTTGTATACTGTACATTAAATTTGAGTTGGTTGTTTTGCGGTCAATATCTGGGAAAAAAATATATTTTCTTCTTGTAGGTTTGGGGTACTTCCAAAGGCGCTGCTTTGGTTCGAATGGCAGATCTCTTGCCTACCATCTCGGACCGCACCGAAGAAAACAAACTTCTGGAGCATATCCGCAAAAGCCACCCCGACAAGAAGCCCCCTCACATCATTGATCTCTCTTCTCCCTCGCCTAAAGATATCCAAGTGAGCTTTTTGAAATTGAGGGAACTTTGTACACCTGACAACACCAGAATTTTCAAAAGTCAGGATTTCAAATTCTATGGGCTCTTGGACGGTACCAAGTGGCTGTCACACGTTTCGACTTGTTTAACAAAAGCTTCGGAAGCAGCAGAACAAATTCTTGTCCACGGATCGACGGTTGTACTACAAGAAGGTGAGAAAAAGTCTCAAGTTGGTATACATTGGGTCTACCTGGAATTATTCATTAAGGCTTCAATCGTCATCAATAAACAAAAATATTCTCACGTATAAAGTACTCTAATAAAGAAAAATTAGTGACACACAGACAAATTTAAAAATTCCAGAGAAAAAAATCTTCGAGCAGGATTCGAACCCACAACCTCTAGATTGCCGGTCATTGTTCTACCAACTGCATTGAAAAATAATGATTTCCCATTCAACCTTCTACTCTCCAACACCTCACAAACACCGTAGTTTGTAGGTGACACTACTAACATTAAAATTCTAGAAAAAGCGGTATCCTGATATGTAGTTGGAATGCATGTCTTCTCGGTAGCTCAGTGGTAGAGCACTGACCGGCAATCTACAGGTTGTGGGTTCAAATCCTACTCGAAGAGATTTTTTTTCTGGAATTTTAAAACACTTTCTCCAGAAAACCCATAAGCTTCTAACTTTTGAAGTAAGAATGTTATAAAATGTATTACAATTCTTTTTTATGATTCAGTCAGAAGAAATTATTGTCCTATAAATGCAAAATTCAAATATCCCTGTCTCTACTGTAAAAAGTGAAATATAAAAATTGTATTTCTAGGAAACGGCCAGGATCTCAACTGCTTGGTGTCCAGTCTGACTCAATTGATCTTGGACCCGTACTTCAGAACAAAATTCGGCTTTCAATCTCTCATCCAGAAAGAATGGGTTGCTCTGGGCCATCCTTTCGCTAACAGACTTGGTCACATACTCTGCAAGGAAATCGAACAGTCACCCATATTCCTTCTCTTCCTCGACTGCGTTTGGCAGCTACTGCAGCAGTACCCCACAGCTTTTCAAATCAGCGAGACTTATCTAACCACACTTTGGGATTCCGCACATATCTCTATATTCGATACGTTCCTCTTTAACTGCTCACATGCGAGATTAATGGCTGAAAGCGTAAGTTCCAACCATCTCATTATCGATTTGTATGTGTTTTTGAATTTGATATGGTTGTATCTCAGCTATGCATTGTTTCTTAAGGTGTTGCTTGTGTTTTAGGGTGTTGCTTGCGTTATATGGTGGTGATTGTGTTTTATGTTGTTGCTTGTGTTTTATGTTGTTGCTTGTGTTTTAAGGTGCTGATTGTGTTTTAAGGTGTTGCTTTTGTGTTTTAAGGTGTTGCTTTTGTGTTTTAAGGTGTTGCTTTTGTGTTTTAAGGTGTTGCTTTTGTGTTTTAAGTTGTTGCTTTTGTGTTATGAGGTGTTGGTTTTGTGTTATGGTGTTGCTTATATGCTGTGGTGTTGATTCTATATTGTGGTGTTGATTGTATATTGTGGTGTTGATTGTGTGTTGTGTTGTTAATTGTGTGTTGTGTTGCTTATGTTTGAAGTGTTGCTTGTGTTTATTTAGTTCAGTTTTGCAACAGTTACGTGTTGTATGTTCATGCAATCATTCTGTGATTTCAATCAAACTGTTGTTGTTTTCGGGTTGGTTGTTAGGCCAAATATACGATTAGGATACTATGCCATCATATGGAAGACAGTCTGTAGTTATATTCTGTTATGTTTTGGACACGCAACTGTCAGTTACTAATTTGTTATAAACATTTAAATACAAAAAAACATCATTTTTTTTTAGTGTTCTGCTTATAAAATGAAAACTAATACAGCAGTCTGATTGCTCCAATGAGAAGAATGGGGATTTGAAAATTTTTTTTGTGTCTTCAATAAATTTGTCTATCTATAGAAACAGCACGTACCAAATATCAGCCCTCCATTCGCAATATTTAATTTGCAATAAACAATCAAAGTTATGACTGCCAGCTAACGATATTGTGATTTATATTGTGTGTTTTTGCTTTGATATTATGTGTTTTTCTTTGATATTGTGTGTTTTGTTTTAATATTGTGTGTTTTTGCTCTGATATTGTGCTTTTGCTTTGATATTGTGTGTTTTTGCTTTGATATTGTGTTTTTGCTTTGATAATGTGTGTTTTGCTTTGATATTGTGTGTTTTTGCTTTGATAATGTATTTTGCGATATTGTGTTTTTACTTTGATATTGTGTGTTTTTGCTTTGATAATGTGTGCTTTGCTTTGATAATGTGTGTTTTGCTTTGATATTGTGTGTTTTTGCTTTGATATTGTGATATTGTGTATTTATGTGTTGGATTTCTGACTTTTGTGTTTTTGCGCGTCGGTTGTGAGTTTGTGAAATTGTGCGTCTGTTATACTTGTGTGTACTGGTACATAGATTATGTGTTTGTATGAAGGTGTTGGTTTTGAAACGGTTGGTTTTATGAGTTTTATACGTCTTTATGTTTTTCCATCGATTTCAATTTTGTGCGCCGGTTTTGTGTTTGTGTTGGATGTATGTTTGTTGTTTGTGTGTTCGTATGTAAGTTATGTGTCCATAAGTTGATTGTGTTTTTATACTTTGGTGATGCTTTATCGTGTTCATTAGTTGATTTATTTATTGCTTGAGTTCAGAAGAAGAAAAATCCCTTTTGTGTTATTCTGCTTTCAGAGTAATGTGTAAAATTAATTATATCCAATTTTATTATAATGATTTGTTTTCATCATATGAATATGAACACTTGAGTTGCCCCCTGTCCTAATAAATGAAACAGATTGTGTGAAGCAACAATATTGTAATTTCCGAAATTCTAGGGCTCAACTCACCTCTCCCCTCCCTTAATCCTGCGAAGCATCTGGGACTGGCGGGAACAGTTCGCGGACAGAGACATCGGCCTCTTCTGCAATCCCTTGTTCGATGACAGCTTCAGACAGCCGCTCAGTCCCCACACCGGACTGTCGGGCTTGGATATTTGGCTGCAGTGCTACTTCAGGTGGCTGCCCGACCTGGAAATCCGAAACGGGGGACGGCCCCAGATCGACCTGACCAGCAGATACATAGTGTCCGAGATATTGCAGACTCAGCAAGGGGGCGCGGACGTCAACGGAAAGTTGAACAGGAACAAGGAGGAGTACATGGAGCTGATAAGGAAAGTTAATAGTTTCTTCCCGTTTAGTCATATTTCCGGTCTGGTGTCCGGTGACCCCATAAACAATGTTCTGCTGTCTGGGGATACTCTGGATTCACAGTCGATACTTAACTTTAATAACGATTAGACGTGCCTGATGAATATTAGTTGTGTCAACGCGACATGTTAAAGAAACATCTTCAGAGGATGGATTGTCTTATTCTGCTAATGCAGCAAGAACTGTTTTGATTACTTACATTTTGGACATCCTTCGTCTTATTGGTTAAATGGTTTTCATCTATTTCAGGAATATTGACAAATTAAGATGCTACGCGATGTTTTTATGGGTCTGTCGGTGTGGTATTATGAAGAATACACTCTATTAAAAATAAAAAATACCTTTACATTTTTTTCTTGATATATCTTATAGTTTTCGAGACATATAATTGTTTAGCTAGGCGTGCGACGATTCGGAGTTATCGGCTGCTGTGACGTCACTTTACAACGCTTGGTCCTGTGTGTATGAAGTTCGCGTCGAAAATTTTTTAGAAAAATGGTATCCCGAAACAAAAAATCTTGTATTATGCCAAAGTGTTTAAATACAAAGATTAATCCATCCGAAAAGTTGTCTTACATATTAAAAAAATACAGAATCAAAACTATATAGGTATCGAAATATCACATAACATCTTAATTTGTCAGTATTCACCTGATTACAACAACCTTCAAACAAAAAATGTTTGCTGTATACAGTAAAAGTTTGTAATTCATGGATAACATTTTTGAATTATAAGAATACTGGAAATTTACAACTCTAAACGATTTTTCAGTCCGAATTCTTCAAGAATGCCCTCTATGGATCAAGATATATCCATAACGTATCTGTCTGATATAGATGTATTCTTTGACGTGGTGTGTTGAATATTTAAACTTTTCTCAAAGTTTTATTCCAAACAGTATACATACCTTGCAGTGAATATGATTTTATTTTATGAGAATATTCTTCCGTTTTCTTCCCCTTGTGTATCAAATATGCTTCTCTATTTACTTACGGATTCAATTCGTATTTCCATGAAATCACCCAAATTTTCCATCAAAGGTCCAGTGAAAACTTTAGTTTCATATCATTTGATTTTATATTTTGGAGACGTTCAGTATTTGAAATTGAGAATGAATTGTTAATTTATACCTTTATAAGAACAATAATGTACAAGTATATCTAGTTCAGCTGTAAGATTTTGTTCTAACAAACCAAAAATGTTAATAACTATTATTTATGTTTTATTTATGATAAATACATTTTCAATTATACCTTCTGTTTTATTTCAAAATTCCCAATCCTGAATCACAAATTACCCACCAGAGGTAAAACAGGCTACTATATTATCGGCTCTTTATACAGTTGAAGGATTCGAATAAAATAGCTGATACTATTCCCTCTTTGGAATAAAGCAAATGTATTTTTGGAACCTGGACAAGTTTTTTTGTTTGAAACTGTCCACTCATTTTATCTAACCTATCGATTGTTATCGTATTTTTGAAGTAATTGACGATAATATGTTAATTTTCAACATTATTGAATGCAATTTTTGTTTCGGCACCATCGAATACAATTTTCATTTTTGAAGACGTCGAATGCAATTTTTATTTTTGAATCTGTGGAATAGAATTTTAATTGAATGTAATTTTCATTTCTTGAAAGCAAACAATATCCTTGACGGGAATTTGTGACGCATTTTAGAGCAAAAGAGTCAATTGATAACTCAAAAACTCGACTGTTTTTCTTAACTTGGCTGCATCTCGTTAAAAAAAAATTAGTTCTCGATCACCAAAGTAGCATTTCATGCACTAGATACAAAAATAACTATATTAGTTGCTACTTTGGTGATGAAGAACTGAATTTTTTTTAACGAGGCGCAGCCGAGTTAAAAAAATAGTCGACATCACCAGTGACCATAATAATAAATTTGATCCGAATGAAACGAGCGGGCATACACGAAACTACCCGAGTGGATACGGACTTAATATGTATAAGGCCCTCTCTTGTAAACAAAGTTGTGCTGACTTCAAGACAAGGATGGAGAAGGCATCTCTATGGTCTTTTATTACTCTGAGACATTTCCAGATTACGTCGAACAGAGATAAACGATATGAACTGAGCCAGTATGAGAGAGAAACTAATATATTGCGTGGGCAGCGTTACGCCAGGTACACATGATCGCTCTCTCATATGGCGTATTGTTTTCTGATTAGCCGCTGACTGAGAACGTGTCGTTTTGTGTCATTCAGTGACCAATCGGAAAACAATACGCTGTAAGCTCAACTGCAAAAAGCTGACATCTGAACCCGGCGTTGAAAGATGCCCATAAGAGAGAGAGAGCGCCATTGCCAAAATTTAATTCGCATTGACCAATCAGAATATGGAATGAGTGTGAATTAATCAGGTCGGGTTGGCTAATAATTTACGCAATTTCAGCTAACAATAACTGTGATTAACTTTTCTGCCCGTAAAGATGCAAGTTTTTTTAGTAAATTGCTTTCTTCAAATTAGCCCCATCCACGGACTTAATAGAGGCACGGTCGTCGCTTGTTACGACATTGAAGTAAATTTGTGCGTAAAATTTAAAAAAACTACCTATATTTAACTGATAGGTGGTAGAATGAATAAGACATTAGTAGCGCAGTTTTCGTTACCACATTCCTGCATTCTGTCGGGATATTATTGTTGAATATTATGTGCCAAAAATTTGAATAGTGAATTGCGAATCGGTTGAAAACATTACATATTTTATAGTTGCGCCATCTTTTGGTTGGAAGCTGAACTGTGAAAATCTCAAGGAAAATGAAATCTATAGATTGTAGTTTCTTCTATCGGTTTCAAGATGGCAGTTGAACATGTAGAAATGCAAATCCAAAGAAACCTGTAAAATAACAGGTTTCTTGAACGATTGACCTTTTTTAGTTCAGCATACCATTCACGAGAGAGAAGCACTATAATATATAAATAAACGGAAGAAATCTGTTATCAAGAAAATGCCGACTTTCCTGTATTACTCAATAGATGACAGAACGTGGAAAAAAAAAATTGAAACAACGAAACAACTATATAATTATATACGTTATCATTATAAAGTCAACTACCGCTTTCAAAAATAATATCGAATAAACAATACCAAGAATTTCGTTCAGTTAATTTTCCATGAAACTACGAAAAATTGCATGTGGATGTAATAATATGTTTCAAAGTCTTCTTATATAATTACTCGAAGGTAACACAGAAAATAGAAACCAAATGTGGATTCACCGGCAATTTAATTTTAGAAAGTGGATGGCATTCATAGTAAAAGTTGCTTTAATGTAGCGTAACGGTTACACATCGCACATGCGTTCATCAATCGGGTCTCGTAAAATAATTATCCTTTGTAAACACTCGCCAAAGCAAAATTCAGTTTTCGTCAGGATTCATTCAGAATAACCGTTTAAATGGAAGAAACTTCGGGTGTAATGGTCCTCAGGGAATGGGTGACAAAACAACCACATTTACCACAAAAAATTCGTGAGTATATATTTTCCTACCTAGCTCGTTTTTGAAGGTTTATAGAAGCTACACTAGTACCTAAAATTTATTATATTTTTATTTATTTATTATATAATATAGTTTTTGTAGCAAAGGTGATCTAAAATTTTGTGTTTCAGAGGATATGCTTCTTAGAAGATTCTTAAAAGCTTGCAACAACAGCACTGAGCTTGCGAAAAAATTAATCGATTTATCTTTCACTCTTCGCACACAAGCTCCAGAAATATTTTCAGACAGAGATCCAACACAACCGGGCCTCCAATCAATTTTTGAGATAATGTAAGCCATACAAAAAATCCAGACATACTGAACTAAAGAACATTTTTCAGAGACTACGTTCTTCTACCCCGTCGAATAGACAATAACAACATTCTCCTCTACAGAATCACTTCGAGCGATGTGGAAAAATACCATTTTATAAATGGAATCAAGGCATTTTTCATATTTTCAGACACAAGGATGATTGAAGAAGACAGTATTTCAGATGGCGAGATTCCATTATTCGATATGAAAAATTTCTCTGTTCGACATTTGACAAAGATAGTGTTTCCTGTTCTCAGAAAATATATGGCGTATTCACAGGTAAACACACTTTTGCTACTAAACTTGGAATAAGTGCCATATAACTTTTGCTTCCTTTACTTACCTCAAAGCACCTCTGAAGATTCTATTTACTTATTTCTATCAATCTGTTTTCAGTGCTATTTTTTTTTAAGCAAAAGAAATGGTTGCAAAATTGATATTGTCGATACTGACCTAGCAAAAGCATTTGAAGGAATTAGCTACTATGTATGTTTTTTGAACAATTTGAAATATATTCTAATATTCTACATTCTATAAAGATTTTTGGTAACATATTTAACAAAATTTTTGTTGAGTGAACTGTTACCTTTTCACGCTTAAATCGCTATACCAATTTAGATGAATTTTGGTATGGAGATAGTTTAACACCCCAGAAAGGACATACGATAGTTCTTATCCTGGAAATTTTCCTTCAGGGGGTGAAATGACTATTTTATGTTTTTTATTAAACATAAATAATGAATATTTCAGCGTTTTTAGAAATCCCACCCTTAAATGGGTTAGATGAGGTAGGAAAGGGATTTTTGTTTTTTTTTCCAGTTTAATTTTTGAAGTTATTTTTTGTACAATCTGGAGATTTCAAAAGTTGATGAGTTGATGAAACAAAAAAAAAATATTAAATTTAATAGAAAATATAAAGTTAATTTCTTAATTAATACACTTTTTCATTATTTATTTAATTTTGGAAAATATGGAAAGTGGAAAATCTGTAGTAATTAACAATTATTTTAGGTTTTTTATATATAAATACAATTATTTAGTTTTGATATATGGCAGAAGATATATTTTTTGTAACTATTGCCAAAAAAATAGATTAATTTCTAAATGATGAAAGATGTCCAATTAATTAACTGTGATTGTATTAAAAAAAGAGCATTTGAAGATGCTTCTCTGAGAAAAATTGCTTTAGAAACATGAATTAGAGTAAGAAATCTCAATTTTTCGATGACAGAAAATCTGATGGTCGATTAATTTCAAACCTAATATCATAAGTGAACCTATATTTGGCGATAAAATGAGATAATTTATAGTCAATAAATTTCAAACAAACCAATTATTTTTTCCAATTCTTCATGAGCAATTTGTTTCCCAAGGTAAAGCACTTAAAAAAATTACATCATCAAAAAAGGAATGAATCATCATTCCAGCACTGCAAAATATATTGAAATAAAGGTTCAATCTACAAGAGACAGGTATCAATGGTATCATAACAGACCGAAAGTTAGCAATACTTGCGGTAAAATTCATGAATTATTGGTGAAGTACAAATTGACGATTTTCTATTTTAACTTATAAATAAAATTCATACATTTTTCAATTTTAATTGAGTATGTTCCCCTTTTTCAATAGGATTTTTTCTTCATATAAGCATGTCCCAACTTTTTCAAGACGCAGGGTGTCAAAGTTATTAGAAAAAATATATATATATTTTATTCTAAGTACAATGAAATAAGTCTTTCATCATCGCAAATAAGCATGCCAAGTTTTATCAAAATCAGCCAAAACGTTTTTGAATAATGAATAAAAACTGTTTTTTTCTAACTTTGACACGCTATACTTCCAAAATGAAGGAAGTTGGGACATATATGCTTACATGAAGAAAAACTCTTATATTCACCTAAAAACCCGATACTGAACGTTTGGCGGTTGAACCCTGGGTCACCCTGTAGAAGCACCTCACTAAAGAATGACAATGATAACAACTTATAGTATCCAAACTGAAGTCCTTACAAGATGCATTATTGAAGCAAAGTTTCAACACTAAAAATTTCATCCTCGGATTCCTTGTAGCAAGTTATAAACTCATTATGTTCTTTTTAAGGTTTTTTTATTTTGTATCGAAGTGTAGCACTTTCGTACACTTAGTGTAATTTACACCCGATTTAAGTATTCGTTTGCAGACTGATACATTCAAGTCCATGTGATTAATAACTCTGACAAACCTTCCTGTTGGAGTGATACATCATTTGTAGAAGAAATTGTTTTTAATATTTCTTAATCACCAGCAAAAATGAGTAACTTACCATGTTTTATAATTGAAACAATGTCATTAATAAATAAGTTGAATAGCAGAGGTCCACAGTGGGATCCTTGAGGAACGCCCGAAGGTACCGATATTGTGAATGATACACAGATTCCTATTTCCACTATATGGCTTCTACCAGACAAGAAACTCATCTGGAAATAAGCAAACTTTAGCTGCCTTTTTCAAAGGCTTTCTTCACATTCTTCAATCAATTGGAAAAGTCAACTGTAGACTAATTTTGAAGTCTATTTTTTAGTTTTATTAATCGTGTATATTTCAGGAAGCTCATCCAATGAACCTGAAGCAAATCCACCTACTAAATGTTCCTCCCTTCGTGGACCGCCTGATGATACTCCTCAAGCCGCTGATGAAAAGTGAAGTGGCTAAAATGGTAAAACTCTAACCTCACTTCAATTCTAGCACTGACCATAACGATTTTCCAGCTTCACTTTCACCAACCCAATTCGGAAACCCTCTTCAAATACATTCCCAGAGATTACCTTCCCGAAGAGTATGGAGGTACAAAGTCAACGTGTGTGGACATAAAAAAATATTGGATGGAGAGGATTATAAAAAGGAGGGACTACATCATGGACGATTCACTGTGGACAGTTGATGAAAGTAAAAGGCCTGGTGGAAGTAATGAGGAAAAGCAGATGTTCAGTGTACAGGGTTCGTTCAAGACACTCAGTATAGACTAATATAATTTTTATACTCGGCGTTTTTGCTTTGTTATCAATATTTTTATTGTTGGAAAATTGGAAATTAAAGCCCTACTGTAGTTATTATATTGTCTTTTGTCTGAATAGTTTGTAGTAGGTAACAAATTTATCGCATATTACATATATTTTCCATCCGAATATTACTTTCAATTTCTTGTTGTTTCGAAGGTTTATTTTTAGATATTTTGAAATCTCCATTTTTTTGAATGCCAAAATAGTTATACTCGATCAAGACTCAAGTCTAGGCCACCACTATATTTTTAATAAAACCATATCAAAATCACCAGCAATCATATCAAAACCAATTAACAAATTTATAAGACAAGCAAGAAAATAGGATCAGTATTTATTAAAACAGCTTGTCAAAAATTTCCGAAGTAACTTCAATTACAAAGTGTTATTTAAAGTGTGAGTGTGATTTTTATTTTTTCAAAGAGGCTTCACATGGTTTAACATGCGTCCACAATTCTCGATTTCAAGTGTTGTAAACAATACTTCTCACAAGTCCATAAAAAGGAATCCATAGGAGTCAGTCCTTTGGAACTGGGTAGCCAAAAAGATTTGGGCTCCCTCTCCCTTTGTTAGGAAACTCTGTTCAATTTGTTTTTTTTTTCTTCATAAACCTGCGGAGACCCTTATAAGGAACCTTCAGAAGTCAAGAGACTTGTACGAGATCAGGGCCAGGGCCTCATCTTTTAACAAGGGATCCAAAAATTTTTACAAACTCAAAAAAACAAAATGTGGCCGATATTCAAAGGTATGTTCCTAGAAAACTCTATTTTCCCGGTTCTGATGTTCTATTATGTGGAACAAGAGGCAGTTTGTAGTATCTTGGTAGCGAAAATTATAACGGTTAACGAATCATTATTATTTAAAGTTGTTTGGTCAGTTAATGAACAAAACATCCTGAAAATGTGTTATATGCAGACGTTGTTACATCTTCCAAAAAAAAAGACAGCATTACATGGCTGGGTGAGTGAGTGGCATCGGCGCCACAGAAAATAAGTCTTCACAGACTTTGCCTTTGGGTACACTCTACGAGTGTTTATAAGGGAGTATTATTATTAATATCACTATGTTTATCAACCCCTCTTTGAATCCACTTAAAAAAAACACAATTCCACCTTACCTTTTTCTCCCAATTCCTCCTTTCATCCACCTCTGAAAAAAAATCAATCTTACCTTGGATCATTTATCATCCCTTCTTTTCAACGCCACTTCAAAAAAGCAATCCCAACGCTGTCACCACTGTAATGGTCTGCAACATCTCTATGGTTTAGATCACAAACCAATTCTTGAATATCTACTACCCTAGTCGCATGCGACAAAATATGTCCATTGACTTTCGAATGTGCATCGAAAAAAAAAAAAATGCAGATATTTTGTCGCCTGCGCCCTAGGGCAAAAGAGATTCAAGAATTGACGGCGGTAGCGCGAAAAACACCAACAGATCCGAATATAATTTGCAATTTGCTCAGGATCTGACTTTGTGTAGAATAAAATACGTAAAAGAGTTTGTAGTCTACTAAAAAGGGTGGTAGCACACAAACATTTTTCAGATACATTTCTGGAGGGAACACACAACGGATCAATTTTCTACGCAATTTTTTATATCAGTTTTTTTCATGAAATTACTGATTGGTAGAAAGTTTCGTCATGCTAAAAAATAGACAAACAAGGAAATGAAAAAATCGCGAAAGCGAATTATGTAAAAAATTTCTAATTTCGGTAACTCGAGATTTTTTTTGTTAAATGACACTAAAACTTAGATAATTCACTGAAAAATTGATCTCGAATTTATTTTAGTTGGATTGAACAAGTTGAGAAGGAAATGGAATTACAAAATACAGTGTAGACTCTTATTTAAACGCACAAGATATTCAGTTAAAATATAAAGTTGTATCCCTTGTACATAAGTATTTTGTATTACTTTCTGTAGTTCAAAAACTAATTCTTAACTTTCCAAAAGCGGCTCAAAAATGTTTTCTACCTACCATACCAACCAGGTAACCATTCTAATTAGTAAATTTTGGAACAAAAAACAATCACCTTTCACGAATCGCCTTGCATATATTCATATATTTTCTATATAAAATTGAAAAATAATACACACCTAATAATGTAATAAACGAATAATTTCTTCACACAAAGAAAAATCTAACTTTTTAAACGGGGTCAATAAATTAAATTATTATTCTAATAATTACAAAGTTTTATGAAGACCTAACGTATCTTTCAACAACTGATTACGAAGAGACCAAAGAGCAGCGACGACGTTATCGTGCTGATCTGCCTTACGCCCCAACCATGTGGCAATATTTTGCAGTTTTTCCATATCCGGTGCGGGGGTATTTTCTTGGGTGGCTTGGAGGGCCCTCTCCCAAGACGTAATGTGTTTCGTTTCTGCTTGTAGACCCTCAATATATCTATAAAAAGAGGTGATGTCTAAATTCAAAACACGCCACCTTCAACTGGAATATCATATTGGTTACTAAAGACATTTCCTCCTGTCCATCCTATATTCCAACTCACTATCTCATCTTTTATACAATCTATCGCATCTCATTATACCATCCAATACAATTAAATCACGTCGACTTGATTGGATGGCGAAAGTACACGATCAAATTGCGTTAAATTTTATGGAATTCGACGAAATCGTACAGCATAGATGGATCGTGAGTGGGGCCTTTATGACGAAACACTCATCATCTCGTAACATTTATACTTTCTCATCTCGCTACACTTTCACATTACGATTACGAGACACTCTAATCTTAATTTTTTTTTCGGCACACTTTCTCATCTTGAGGCACTCTCACCTCGCGACACTGCCTCATAGGTTGGACACACTCCTTACGAGACATCCCATCTCGCGACACCTTTTCATTTCGCGACAAACAATCTCTCATCTCGCGACAGCCACTCTCTTATCTCGCGAAAGCCACTCTCTCATCTCGCGGCAGCCATTCTCTCATCTCGCGACAGCCATTCTCTGATCTAGCGTCAGCCACTCTCTCATATTGCAACACTTTCTCATCCGGCGTAAGTTTTTCATCTCGATACACTTTCTCATCTCGCGACACTCATCTCGCTACACTTTTACATCATGAGACACTCTCACCTCTCAACATTTTCTCATCTAGCGACACTCTCTCATCTCGCTACACTTTCAAAACACGAGACACTCATCTCGCGACATTTTCTAATCTCCAGACTTCCCCATCTCGCGAAAACTTCTTATTTTACGAGACTTTCTCACCACGAAACACTTTCTCACCTAGCGACACTTTCTCACTTCGCGACACTCTCATCTCACGATAATTCATCATGTCAACGACATTTTATCATCTAGCGACACTCTCTCGTCTCGCTACACTTTCACAACACAAAACACTCTCTCGCGACATTTTCTAATCTCCAGAATTCCTCATCCCGCGACTGTCTCATCTCCAGGCACTCCAATCTCGAGACACTCTCCCATCTCGCGAAAACTTCTTATTTCACGAGACTTTCTCACTTCGCGACACGCTCGTCTCACGATAATTCATAATATCAACGACATTTTATCATCTCAAGACACCCTCTCATCTCGTTACACTTTTAAATCATGAGACACTCTCACCTCTCAACATTTTCTCATCTAGCGACACTCTCTCATCTCGCTACACTTTCAAAACACGAGACACTCATCTCGCGACATTTTCTAATCTCCAGACTTCCCCATCTCGCGAAAACTTCTTATTTTACGAGACTTTCTCACCACGAAACACTTTCTCACCTAGCGACACTTTCTCACTTCGCGACACTCTCATCTCACGATAATTCATCATGTCAACGACATTTTATCATCTAGCGACACTCTCTCGTCTCGCTACACTTTCACAACACAAAACACTCTCTCGCGACATTTTCTAATCTCCAGAATTCCTCATCTCGCGACACTTTCTCATCTCCGGCCACTCTCATCTCGCGAAAACTTCTCATTTCATTTCAAGAGGCTTTCTCACCACGAAACACTTTCTCACCTAGAGACACTCTCATCTGACGATAATTCATCGTATCACGACATTTTATCATATCAAGACACTCTCTCATCTCGCGACAATCTCTCATCTCGCGACACTCTCTCATGTCGCGACAATCTCTCATCTCTTTAATATATTTCATTCTCTTTAGCAAAACAAGGAAAAACTTACTTGATATATGCTTCAGAGTGTAAAACTCTCTGTGGTCTTGGGGGCACCGAGATGAACATGGGTTCTTGGATTTTCTGTACACTAGGAGTCAGCACACTCGAAGAGGACATGGCTATGTATGAGAAAAAAAGTTAAAAAGATTGATTTGCTAAACGTACTTAATACTACAGTTCTCCTTATGTAATATTTGTTTTTATTTTTACCTGAAGTAGAAGACGAAAAACTTCCGCAACTTGAGTTAAACGTACTACTAGCTGCTATTCCGGATGGAAAAAAGTTCAATTTAGTTTTTGCAAAGAAGTGAAACCAAATGACTACATACTGATGTACTACTCACAAATGCAAAAACAAACTGACATATACTTAAAAATGAATAGTGATAGAACTACTGTTAGTAATATTCAGAATTAATAATGAAAATATTTATTTTGGTTGACTAGGCATTTAAATGAAAAAGAAAAATACCAACTTTTGTTGTCTTTTAATCAAACAAGATAAAATATACTGCTAGAGCTAGAAACAATTTATTCCTGTAAACTCCTGGTAGCACTATCACTATATCCACACTTAAGAAAGCTGCCTTTATTGGGATATAATACTACAGGGATATTTTTTAAAAATAGTAATAAAGTATACTGTGGTCCTCTGATCGATACAACTTCAGGTTTAAGTTACAAAAGCGCAAAAAAACACCATCACAAACATTTTTGGGGGTGGCAAAGAAAAAATTGGCTGTTAGAAATTTCTTATTCTCTCCAAATTTGAGCAAAAAAGTATTTCTTTTTAAATATAATTATACAGAGTGACCCATTTAAAGCCACCTCTCTAAAACTAGTATCCAATTCAGAAGTTTTTTTTTTACTAGATAGAGCATAAATGGTTCTAGTCGAGTGCCATAAATTCAAAATAAAAAAAATTTCAAGGCTTACGTCTAATTTTTTACGAGGTCAAAAATCCAAAAAACATACTAGAGATTTTTTCAAATAGAATTGGACGACTCCACTGGATTCAAGACATTTTCAAGTGGTTTATGTAAAAATATCCACCGATAAAAAGTTATATAGGAATAAAATTTGGTCAGAATTTTAATAAAATTTCTGATATTGAAGTGGTTTGTTGATTTATATTATTCCCATATAACTATTTTATTGAAAGACGCATTTTTAAGTAATTCCTAAATAAACCACTTGAAAATGTGAATCCAGTGAAGTCGTCAAATTTTATTTTAAAAAAATCGATATTGTTTTTTTTTGGATTTTTGACCTTGAAAAAAATTCGAAATAGTCATTGAAATTTTTATTTTTATTTCAAATTCTTGGCACACAACTAGAACTATTTTAGACAGTTGGGGTCACTCTGTGTATAAAACAATTCGAATTTGTCTCATCTCTGATGATTCTCGGTTGTTTGCGTGTATCACAAATGAAGTTAATCAATCCTAAAACACACTGTATGAGCTATCCAAATGACAAACATTATTTTGTAATTCAATTACTAAATTTATTCAAAAGTAGACATTTCAAAACAATACTGAATTCAAAAAGTAATGCATTTTATATTTTAAAACTGATTGACAATATCAACGACAAAAGTATCAACAGTAGAACTAAATTTATGTATGAGGCGCGGTTCGGGTAAAAAGTGTTTTTGCAAATATATTTAATTTTGTGTCAATATATTTATTAGTTGTAGCAAATATTTTCATTTTGCTTTCCGATATATTTATTTTCGAGAAAACACAATATATTTTCTTTCAAGCATTACAAATATATAAAAACGTTAATTCCCATATATTTATAAATGCGATCTATTTTATGTCGTCAAGAGATGGTGCAACCGACGCGATTTGTCCAATTTCAAGCATGTGGCAACATGGCAACTAGGCAGTCATGAGTACATAAAATGGCTAACAAATAGCAGTAGGCTCACTGAATCTGAATCTAGAAGGCTGTGCTGGTAAGAAGTAAGAACAGAACATAGAACACTAAGAAAGTAACAACGGCACAGCCTTCTAAATTCAGTGACCTTATGTGTCGGTCAAACGAAGGCCCTCTAGGATTAAATGACCCAATCTGAAATATTATACTGCCGCCATCTATTCGGCAATTTCTGTACTAATGACTTTGCTTCGTTCCCATGTTGCCATATGCTCGAACGTGTCACAAATCGCGTCGATTGCGCCATCTCTTGACGACATAAAATAGATCAAATTTATAAATATATGAATCTTCATGTTTTTGTATATTAGTAACACTTAAAATGTAAATATATTTTGTTTGATCGAAAATAAATATATCGGCACGCAAAATAATATATATTGCTACAATTAATAAATATATTGACAGAAATTATTTATATTTGCAAAACACTTTTTACCCGAACGGCGCGTCATATTTAAGGTCCTTTTCTCTTTTATTTTTGTTTCAAATGAATAACTGAGTGTTGACAAAATTTGAGACACTGAATCACAAGATCATGAAAAATTCACAATCAGTCAGTCAATCAATCAATCAATCAATCAATTTATTTATCCTGTGGAACTTACAAAAGTTATAGGACAAGTCAAGTAGAATTTATAATGTACAATAATAATGTTATCATTTCAACAGTCATACAACTGGAGAAGACGGGAACATCGATTTCCGAGGCGAAAACTACAACTAAAAATAAATAAAATAAAAAATAAACTCACGAAGGTTGGGAGTAGCAGAGGATGACGGGCGATTGACAACTTGAGGCTTACTGGAAGGCTTGAAGTTCCTACCACAACACCAAAATGATACTCATGTGCAATACACTCCATTCGCAAAAAATACAATATTAACTGTTCAGATCTTATGAGGATCCTCTTTGAAAATGCCAAACCAAACGCTCTATAGAAATGTATACGGGAATAAACCTAATGATTTTCTATAGAGCTGCCTGATATGCTACATAAAGAGAAATGTACACTATACTGGGTGATACAGGGTATCGAGCCACTCTTGTAACTTCTGTAATTCGGAGTTGATCCCATTACAATCCAATACGTTGGACTCCCGATTTTTGAGGAAATGCCATAATTTTTTTTTTTTTTGAAATGGAACACCTTCTACAGTTTTACATATTCAAGTTCTACAGGTCCAAACAAGTTCGAAGGTTATGTCAAATATATATTTTCTGTCGCCGGATCACCAGATACCTAACTTCTGTGGTCAAGCTTTAACAATATTTCCTCTCATGTTTTGTGCAAGCCAGCTTAATTTTCAAGATGTTATTGCGTCCTTCGAATTCAATTCAGCTATCATGTTATTCCACATTATATCATTCAAATGGAATGTAAGAATGTGTATGTGTTATTCGAAACCAGTCCTGAGAAGCTGGCAACACTGAATATATCCCCAATGAAGGGTAACTGAGAGTAGTGACACTAACAGCTTTCGATTTGTTTCTGTTTGCTAGTTCTGTAAAACTGCGATTTGTAAATAGGCCTCACGAATTGTATCTTATCGATTTTTCGTCTTCATTGAGATTGGAATGATTTGAGATCATTCATATTGTAAGTTTCCTCGTATTATTGACGATTTTAGGGCGCTATTTGTTTCAAAGGAAAATACCTGCGCTGTAGAAATTGTTGGGTCCGAACTATTTATTATCAGACGGCAAACACCATCAAAACCGTCATACAACACAAAAAGTATGTAATTTTTTTTCCTGAATGTATGTTACCAATAGGGGTTTCATTTGAGAATTGCCTTATCCAAATCGCATTTATTCACAAGGTAAAATAAAAAACCTATTTTAATTTCAATTGTTTCGAAAAAATGACATTTGAAATAATGTTTGAATTTTTTTGACCTGTAGAACTTGCATATGTAAAAATATACAGGGTATTCTATTTGAAAATAAAATTTCGCCATATTGGACAGGGTGTTTGACAACTTATCGGAAATTTTTTAACCTCATAAAAATTTCGGATTAGATGTGAAACACCCTGTAGGGATGGACCGATACCCTGTGACACCCGGTTTTTGCGATGCCTTCCAAATATAGCTCGCATTATTTCAAATGTATCCAGCCACACAGACACTTGTACACGATGTTCAAAATTTAAGCCACGTTGCCTGGTGTTTGAACGTCGGATTTTATAGCAAACATCGCGTACGTGGCGAATGTGGAGTAAAAAACAAATCTAGCATAGCTCTGTGCGGCCTCGACATCGGAGAGTTGATAATTTCAAGTGGATCCCCATAATGGAGCAATCCGTTGTTTTCCTTGTTCGTTCAAATGCCTTACTTAAAAAAAAAAACTAAAATTAACAAACGAAACACAAGAGTTAACAACGAACAGCTCTTTGGGAATGAACGCCTCTTCTAACTGAAGGCTACATAGGAAACAAAAAATGCAAGCACATGCCAACCAGCTGAAAATGTCGACGAACCAGCTAAAATTTCGGCAGCAGTTGACACGGCGGGCTGCAAAACTGGCATGACTCGGTTTCCGATAAAATTCCTAGTTTTCAAAGCAAAACAACATCAAGAAGGATTACCATATTATTCAAGTTATATTTTAAATGAACTTTTGAAAATACCAACCATTTTCTCGAAATACTTAATTTTGAAATGATTCACGACGTGGAATTTTCTTATATTTACAAAATTGAATCAGCAAAAAGTTTGAACGAAATTTCATTTAGAGATATGTCTTTATCATTGAATTGAATGTATTCTTCTCGAGTATTTTACAGATGTATTTTAAGTTACAGCAAAAAATGTGTTAATATTTTGCAAATGAATGGAATACACTTTCTTTTTCCTTTTTCAATTTTTGATGCCACTTTTAGATTTGACAGCTTATAGCAGATTATTTATTTTTAATTTTAATTCAACACCTTGTATATTTTGCCATAGATCTTATCACTCTCACAATTTCCTTCGCAACCATTCAGAACATAAATGACATTCTCAAAATAAAGAAAAACTATTTGTTAGTCAGCTCAGAAAAAAAAATCCTATATATAATATAAAAACATGATTATTCCACTTCATTATATTCCATCTCTCACTCTCCCTTCTCTATCCCTAACCCCTCCCCAACTATTTTACCTCTGTATCCTCAACACACACACACAGATATATATTTGCATACATATATAAGTGGTGCTGTAGGTTTTCCTACAGCTGGAAAGTGAATATGCCACCAAAAATCAGTAAGTCGCCCCGGAGCGCCACGGCAAATAATAATAATAGCCATCCTCTACCCGCACAGGCTATGCCTTTGGGTACACTCTAATATGAGGGCGTACTATCATTATTATCAATTAAAAAATAAATTCGATTATATAGTAAAAAAATTCTGGACTTAAGATCCGACAACAATGTAATAGTGTAATAATTAAAAAAATATATACCCTGCCCCTCCCTATTCCTCAAAAAAAATTGCAAAAAATCTGAAAAATTCGAAAATATAGTAAAAAACATCTTACCTTAAGAATCGATGAAAGTACAATATTTTAAAAAGAGTTTACTTATTGTCTCCCAAGGCTAGATAGAAAACGTATAGGAATTTCGTCACTCACATCTATCCCCACATTTCTTCAATTCTTTCACTCTCTCAATCTCCCTCTGCACAATTACCTCCTCTTTTCTTTTTTCCTCTTTTTTCCCTTTCTTTCTCTCTCTAGCTAGGTCTCTCTCTATCGCTCTATATCGATCTATGGCAGTTTTATGATGTGATGATACCGAAACAAAATCGATTAAAAGAAATTATTTGAAAACATATAAAAATCGTGTAGTGAATTTCATTAGATTATACGTGGTTGTCCCGAAACATCTGATCGGTAAGACTAATATACAAGGTGTCATTCGACCTAAATCACTTAATAACTGAATAGTGGACTGTATAGCAAATTCGTGGTTACCCTGGATAAAAACCGATAAACACTTACTTGCTGCGATTCTCTGGCGGCACACTCTTGCCGTTCCCCTTGTTGATGTGCATATCACGCACGTGTCTGATGAGTCGCTGGATGTTCGGAAAAGGCTGTACATTTTTCTTGTTCCTACCGCAATTGCGCCAATAGCAATTGAACTCGGAAATCTGGTTTTCCGTATAAAAGGCCTGCACGTGACCTTGCGATTCTTTGTCTTTTATGCAGTGCTCTATCAGATCCGGCACCTCTTCGAATTGATAGTCGCAATTGTCCCAGAGGCATTCATAGACCTCAAAGAAAAAAGTATATTCAACATTCGTTTTGATGAAAACCGTTTCGTGTTATTGACATTGCCAATGTTTTATTTATTGTCCACCCTGTATTTGCTCTAACGAACTTTCTCGGAGAGTTTCTTTGTAAAATATGTAAATATAGTAAAAATGTATAGGATACTGTACTTCAATTTCTCCATCTTTTTATATTTAACCAACACTTCACTTTCTTCGAGTTCCTTCAAACCGATGCCCCAACTTGAATGTATACTTTGCATAATTTAGATACTGTCATTGATTATAAAACATACAAGTCAGATTTTTGGAAAGTATATTCGCTCCGGCATATTTGGGAATGGACAATCAGCCACCAGTTCTCGGCATGTATAATCTGCTGTTTGATTTAGGAATGGACAATCAGCCGCCACATTTACGAATGGACAATCAGTCGACAGATTTAGGAATGGACAATGACGGGCCAGATTTAGGAATGGACAATCAGCCGCCACATTTACGAACGGACAATCAGTCGACAGATTTAGGAATGGACAATGAGGGGCCAGATTTAGGAATGGACAATGAGGGGCCAGATTTAGAAATGTACAATCATTCGCCAAATTAAGGCATATAATCGACAGTCAGATATAGGAATGTAAAAACAGCCAATAGATTTAGGAATGGACATTCTGTCGGCAGATTCAAAAATGAACAATCAGCCGCCAGATTTAGGAATGGACAATCAGTCGCCGGATTTAGGAATGGAAAATCAGCCGCCAGATTTAAGAACGGACAATCAGCCGCCAGATTTAAGAACGGACAATCAGCCGCCAGATTTAAGAACGGACAATCAGTCGACAGATTTAGGAATGGACAATGAGGGGCCAGATTTAGAAATGTACAATCATTCGTCAAATTAAGGCGTGCTAAAAGGGACATGATTTACGAATAATTATGTAATCGACAGTCAGATTTAGGAATGTAAAAACAGCCTATAGATATAGGAATGGGCATTCAGTCGGCAGATTCAAGAATGGACAATCAGCTGCCAGATTTAGGAATGGACAATCAGTCGCCGGATTTAGGAATGGACAATCAGCCGCCAGATTTAGGAATGGACAATCAGTCGCCGGATTTAGGAATAGACAATAAGCCGCCAGATTTAAGAACGGACAATCAGTCGACAGATTTAGGAATGGACAATGAGGGGCCAGATTTAGAAATGTACAATCATTCGCCAAATTAAGGCTAAGGCTAAGAGTAAAAACAGCCAATAGATCTAGGAATAGACAACAATCAGTCGCCAGATATAGGCATGGACAATCATTCGCCAGATCTAAGCATGTATAATAAATAAATAAGCTGTTGGATTTATCATCGGAATGAAGTATAAGTCGCCAGATTTAAAATGGACAAATCAGCTGCCAGATTTACAAATGGACAATCAGCTGCCAGATTTACAAATGGACAATCAGCTGCCAGATTTACAAATGGACAATCAGCTGCCAGATTTACGAATGGACAATCAGCTGCCAGATTAAGGAATAAACAATCAGACGCCAAATTTAGACATGTATAATCGGCTGTAGAGTTTAAAAATATCTAATCGTATGTCAAGTATAGGTATGTATAATAGGCACTTTGAGGAATGTATAATCTGCCGCCTGATTTAGACATATAAAACAGTAACGAATAATTTTACCAATTTGATTCTAACTTTATAACTCTGTTCTCTCAATAAAATGTGTGTATCTTCAGACTTTTGACTGATTACCATACCCCTACACTCATTATATGGATTTCACTAATTGTTTCTATAACCTCTGCTACTAGACCAAGTCAACTCACCACATCCACTGGAGGCGGTGGCGGAGGGGCGGCCGGACTGGAACACTGTTCGTCGTTGAGCAAATGCAGCGCCTTGGTCTCCTCGTTCAGCTTCGAAGCCCTCTCCTCCCAGTGCTGCTTCTCGTTCTGCGGCAGCGATTTCCATTCGCTGCCGACTATGCGGCTGATGTCGCCGAACGTCGATTCCGGATTGTTCTGGACGATCTGCTTGCGCACCTCGCGCGAGTACAAAATGTAGCCGGTGACCACCTTGTTCTTGTTGGATTTCTAGCGGAAGAAAGGGCGTTCGTTAACTTATAAGGGCTGGGGGACCAACCGTAGTTTTGAAAGTGATAGACCGTAGTTTTGGAAGTGATGGACCGGATACAGGAAGACAAAATCATTTGCTTGAATCCATTCATTTTGAGCGTTAAATATCTTTTTTAAAGTCATATGTAAATATATTGATATTTTAGAAATGTTTATCATATCTCAGACAAAAATATTCTGCCACTCTTGTGAACGATTATAAAATACTGTGTTGAAATAAATTTATCTTTATCTTTATTCAGAATTGATGCCCGTGAACATTCGTTCAGGTCAAACTCTTCAACATACCAAAAATTCAGAAGAATTAACCGTTGACAATATTTCGAAGTGAGATTATTTATACAGGTCACACAAGTTTTCAATAAGTACATTGAAATTCAATCATTTCTACATTAAAGTCTAAATTTCATCATAAAAGTCTAAATTTCATCATAAAAGTCTAAATTTCATCATAAAAGTCTAAATTTCATCATAAAAGTCTAAATTTCATCATAAAAGTCTAAATTTCATCATAAAGTCTAAATTTCACCATGAAAGTTTAAATATCATCATAGTCTAAATTTCATCATAAAAGTTTAAATTTCACCATAAAAGTCTAAAGTTCATCATAAAAATCTAAATTTTCTCAAAAAAGTCTAAATTTCATCATAAAAGTCTAAAATTCATCATAAAAGTCTAAATTTCATCATAAAAGTCTAAATTTCATCATAAAAGTCTAAATTTCCTCATAAATGTCTAAATTTCATCATAAATGTCTAAATTTCATCATAAATGTCTAAATTTCATCATAAATGTCTAAATTTCATCATAAATGTCTAAATTTCATCATAAATGTCTAAATTTCATCATAAATGTCTAAATTTCATCATAAATGTCTAAATGTCACCATAAATGTCTAAATTTCATCATAAATATCTAAATTTCATCATAATGTCTAAATTTCATCATAAATGTCTAAATTTCATCATAAATGTCTAAATTTCATCATAAATGTCTAATTTCATCACAAAAGTCTAAATTTCATCATAAAAGTCTGAATTTCATTATAAAAGTCTAAATTTCATTATAAAAGTTTAAATTTCAACATAAAAGTCTAAAGTTCACCATAAGAGTCTAAATGTTCTCAAAAAAGTCTAAATTTCCGCATAAAAGTCTAAATTTCATCATAAATGTCAAAATTTCATCATAAATACCTAAATTTCATCATAAAAGTGAAAATTTCATCATACAAGTCTAAAGTTCATCATAAAAGTATAAATTTCATCACAAAAGTCTAAATTTCATCATAAAAGTCAAAATTTCATCATAAATGTCTAAATTTCATAAAAGTCTAAAGTTCACATAAAAGTCTAAAGTTCACCATAAAAGTCTAAAGTTCATCATAAAAGTCTAAAGTTCATCATAAAAGTCTAAATTTCATCATAAGTCTAAATTTCATCATACAAGTCGAAATTTCGACTCTTTTCTTGAAATTGAGACTTTAAAGTTGAAATGATGAAAATGAAATATAATTTTCGAGGCCCTCCTGAGCTTTGATTAAAAACATACCTAACATTTTACATATGTGTATATCTATTGAAATTAATTAATGTTAAATCAAATAAACATTAACTGAAGAACATTTTATTCACCTGTATATCAAAAATTCGTGATGTCTAAAAACCTCGGTGTACCTACTGATTCCTTCTTGTTTAAATTTCCTTGATTAAAAAACAAATGATGATGAAACAAAATTCAGATGGAGTCCTTCTACGATTTTAGTTGTGTCAAGTTTTATAACAGTGAATTTTCATGAAATTTGATATTCAAGAGGTTTGGTCAATTATTATAAACAACTTTCAAGGCAAACTTTTAATAGTGAGAAAAGTTCCACTAGTTCAAAATGGGACACACTTTGAATAATTTCTAATTCTAATTTATGGTTTTATAATCCAAATTAAATTAACTTTGTGACTAATTCTCAAATCAATTAAGTTTAGTTTACACAATAATTGTATTGATAGGACATTAGACTGATTTTTCCATTATTATTTTGACATGGCGAA
This sequence comes from Chrysolina haemoptera, assembly GCA_958298965.1. Classification (NCBI taxonomy): domain Eukaryota; kingdom Metazoa; phylum Arthropoda; class Insecta; order Coleoptera; family Chrysomelidae; genus Chrysolina; species Chrysolina haemoptera. The sequence continues at coordinate 34,167,905 of OY282591.1, forward strand.
AAGGCACTATCACCAGCCAAAACTCACTTCCAAAACTACCACCCAAAAGCGAATATAACCCATCATTATCACGTTATATGTACAGTTTTTGGAAAAACTATGGCCGAAACCAAATTTAAATTACACTCATGGAACTTTTCAAAGCTGTGAGGTAAACATCGAAACATAAGCACACGCGTTATCGTAAAGTCCACGCAACACTCATACCATGCTTAGCTTCCAATACAGAGCAGCCAAAGACACTTTGGCCGTCCTGTATTCGACTCACGTACCTTCTTGGTAGGAGCAGGGGTGGTAATAACAGGGGTGGCGGTACCAGGAGTTGGGACAACAACGGGAATTTCGCCTGAACCTACTGATGGCGGGCCACCATCTAGAGAATCTTCCATTAAAATATCCATGTCGTTCATTTTTGTTAACTGAGATGGTTCCTAAAAACGGTTTGTTTGGCTGTAGTGCTTTCACAAAATTTTGAATCAACTTCAAACAGAATAACTGCATTATCATTTGTTACTGCCGAATATAAAATTCTGTGCTTGTCAGAAGGGGCTGAAGGATTTGAAATAAAGCATTTTTGATATAACACAACAAAGGAATAGCATCAATTTTCAAATGGGATAAAAATTTCATGTCGCTCCTTATCTCTCCATTGCAGAACAAAGAAATTCACAAAAGCTGCTATAAATCACATCACAATTTTTTTATTTCTTAGCTGGCTTTTCTTCAAATCCATGAACTGGTGGAATGTGAGTTAGAACAAAAGGGCTCACCACTACTAAAATAAATTTCTTCATGTATCGAAACAACAGTGAAGGCGTTTGATATTTGCAGATTACTACGTATTTGGCTTGTAGGAACACACTGTATAATGCTTTCATCGAGTCACTGTTGGTAATGAAAAACTGGCAGCAGTCTTATTAAGCAAAAAGGTCACAGACATTCATTCTGAAGAAATTCAAAATGTGGCCTTCATGTAAATTGGAGACTTTCATCAGGTATATTATATACTCAGTTTGAGTTCAATGAACCCAAAACCCATCTTTTATTTTCTAGATAATACGAAGATTACGAAGATTTTGAGAAAGGCAAATCTAATACTTGCACCATCAACAAAATTTCAAGCCTAGGCCTTTCCCAGCCTTCTAGTTGAAAGAGTTAAAACAATCGAATTCCAGATTAGGTTTATGGTATTTTCACACATTACTTTGGTATGTTATAACAAAAATGCGCCCACCGTTGCACTAGACGAAAGAATTTATATTCAGCAAATTTAATTATAGAAAGTTATTTTTATAAATCTACAATCATTAGAAACCCTGCTTTCAGGTCATTAAAATAGGTCCCAAACAAAATTACATTTCCAGGAAACGGAGAACTATCCATCGTATTATCCATGACGCCTACTTCGATTATGGATTTAGCACATCAACATCATACGAAACAATCAACTTTTCGATGTAAATTCGAGAAACTGAGGGAACAAACAACCGAAAATGCGTTTTCAACTAAAAATCACCATCATCGTCTGCTGGTGTTTTTGACAATCTTTTTGACAGAAGTTGAGGTTAATCTTGCGGAGACTAGCGGGAAATTTGAATTTAGGGCGGATGACACGTAGGCATGAATATAGGGTGATCTAGAAAACCAAGTTAATAATCTCCCGTTGAATTTTTGTTTCAGAAATTATCAATGAATGAAAGATTTGTACGGAGAGCATAAAAAAAGCAGGCGATTTCATTCAATAGCACCAAACCACAATCTCCGCTGAATCGTCCTTCTACAGGGTGTCTCAAAAATAAAAGTATTTATCTTTATTTCAAAATGGGACTTTGGGCATCTTTGAGTAAATAAATAGTTTCTTAATTAAAGTGAATCAGGAATATAAAGAGTACCTAGTAATAGGCATGTAAGTACTATAAAATTTGCCAAGGCAAGGAACCTTGAAGAATACCACAGAATCATGCAATACAACTCAGTGCCAATTATTCAAAAAAAATCATCAGCGGTAGGTATATGGGGTGGTCGGAAAATTGAATATTCAATTATAAAATATAGAAGGGGAAAATCGATTGGATCGCTACAAATAACCGGAAGTAGAGTGGGGAAGCATGTTAGTAGGGTTAAAAGATATAAATCTTTTATTTGAACCACTTTTCTTTATTAAATCTTTAATTTGCAATGTCTGTGGGTGTGCGTGTGTTTTGGTTGAAAATTACGACGGAAAAAGAGATGTCGGTCTGGAGGGCAGGAGAGGGGGCGGGAATTTCAACTCCTTAAGACGAGAGGAAGTGATTCTAATTCGGTTTGCAAGATTTGACCCAAAATAACACACACACTAACATTGCCAGTTGAATAAAAGCTTTATTCAGAAAAGTAACGGCAATGGATTTTTTTTATTAGTAAAAAGTCTCAACTGACGTTAATGATCATATTGTAGACTCTGAAAGCAGGATTTAATTTTTTTTATACCTAAAGTGCAGAAATTCTATTAGAATTGAATTATTAAAACAGATCGAGTGAAAATCTTTGTGTAACATGGACTATGAACATTATATGAATTCATTTTTTGCATGTATGTTTGATGCTACTGAAAAGCCCTTTTAATTTTGAGGGGTACAGTTCCAGGTCACTGCCAAAAATGTCAGCAAACAGCTATTATTAATTTTTTATTGATCAATGTTGCCGTTTCTTCAAAAAGTTCCCTTTTTTCATCTGACAACTGACCTGGACTATAGGTAGGTACCACCAGAAATTTCAAAATGTTGAATACTCACTACTTTTAAGCTTGACGGAGTTTCAGATTTGGGTTCTTCCGGTTTTTTCACTGCTAGGCTCACCTGTAACACAGCAAAACACATGCCACACCCAAAAAGACGATAATAAAGTCATTCATGCTCCATCTAAAATATACTTCAAACATGCACTACAAGATATTCGCCGGGATATTAGCTTTCATTGATTGTCAAGAAGAATTAGAATAATCTCAAAAACGATACCATTTAGTTCCTTGAGTACCTCGAAGTTTGAAATATCCCGTGAGAAACAACTAGTTTCAGATCTTCTCATCCTCAATACACAAATATAAACAAACGATGAAGTTTGAACAAGTTGTTAATCAAAATCCGAGATTGAGACATTTCTTCTAGGAATAATAGAAAAGCATTGAAAAGGGGGCTAGTTTTCCACGGTTTTAAAATAACGATGCGTTGCATCAAAAATGAACAAGAAAAAAAAACTTTTTGATCGGTAATAATGAAACACAACCCTTCTTTTTTTCAATAGTTTCTTATGAAATTTCAAGTTGGAGATTTATGTTATAAATAGAACCCGAGAGCTTCAGCCCTCGTGTTTTATACCATGAACATTAATATCTCAAAAATCTGCATCGAAAACAAAAGGAGCTATTTTGAGGAACAGAAAATGTTCCTAATTATATTAACGCTGCCACAGATAACGTAACTTTGAATGTATTAACGAATAAATCCGAACCAACGATTTTCATATTCACACTTGTGCAACTTTGACCGTCATTTCGACATTCAAAATGTAAACAAAAAGTCGCCAAATTGAAACGAAATTACAAAAAAACATTTTGTAACTCATAATATTGATACAATGAAATATAACCTTAAAAGTCAGATAAAATATTTGCTTACCTTTACACAGGCCTATGCAAAGCCAAATATTTGAATGATAGCCCTTGTCCCAAAAGATTAATTTGTTAAATTCCCAATTCTCAGGTAGTTTTTATATAGTGAGGTTACTAATAATATTTTACGAAATGTCCCTTTTCAAAGGATTTACATTAAGATTGAATATTACTTACTTTGCATTAGCTATACTTATTTAAAAATACTGTTCCAACAGTAGGAATTCTGAAGTAATCTCTAAGTACAGTTGTACTAACATACCTGAAATCGTGAAAACATTCACGCCCATAATGCGCATTCGTCGTAAAACGGACTGTCCGTAATATATCCAGTGACAAGGCTCAACATTGGCGTTCGCGCAATAAATGAAAATTCCACATGTTCAGCTATGTTGGGAGAACTATAATACGAATCACTGGTAAATGGGATGATGGGCGCTTGTGATGTCACATGACGAGAATAAATAATACGGTTCCCCTTTACCGCACACTTTTTTGTAAACATTCCTAGATGTGTATTTCGATAACCAAGTTACCTTCATCGGTGAGATATGCTTGGCTGAAATTTGGGATGGCGTCGACATGGCCGAAAGTGACTGACCAATCAGAATCACTCGCGCACTGACGTCACACGTCTTCCCGCCTCTTCGTCTGCGTCTGATCTGTGAATTCGGCGGTTTGGTTTGTCGTTTTCAATGATTTTTAAATAAATAAAAAGAATAGAATAAATAAATTGATGAAATACGTGAGAATGCAATATTTCGAAATCGTTTTTTTCTGAAAGTGACTGGGAAGGCCAAGAACGAAAACAGCCATAACTGAGCCAGGTACCTTAAAACATATAGTCAAAAACAGCCATTGCTGACAAGGTTCTATCGCAGGGGCGGATGCAGGACCAATTTCAGGGGGGGTGAGGCGCAAGTTGAATTAAAGTTTTTTTTGTAGACACTTATAGGGGCGGGGGATAGAAACATTTTTTTATATATTGTATATATGATTTTTGGATATTTTTAAGTATTGAGAGTAGGTCAGATCACACCATAAAAACATAATAAGTAAATTATTTTATTCATAAATACCAAATAAATGCATTATAGGTGTATAGAATATTTATTATTTTTAAGAATAGGGTTGTATCTAAGAGAAAATATAATCAAAAATTATTTATTTATTTAGTAGTGTTCTTGAGTGCAGTTAACTACTAATCACAAAATTTGTGTTTATTTTTCTCGTACACGAATGTCTACCTAAGACTGGGTCGTAAAATTATTGTTCTTCACCATATCCGAAAATACACAAGGCAGTTTTTGACTACCCTTCCCCATAATAAAAATAAACCTTTTATAGGCAGGTAGTACGTGGGTCTTTTCGATGATCCTCATGCGGTCGGCCACGATCTAAGCACCAAACTACCTGTCCCTTTAATCCCCGACTCGATCGCGGACACTATGCTACGAAATAGAACTAAATGACTTTCTATTTACAGTCCGACCCACAAAGCTGAACACGTGAAATTACCATTTCTTGCGCGAACGTTCATGTTGAGTGCCTTGTCACTGGATATGTTGCGGACTATAGTCCATCGTGCGACAAATGTGCATCGTGGGCATGCATATTTTCAGCTATGTAATAGAACTGTACTCCTCACAAAATATAAGTGTTTAATTTTTTTTTGGCGCCCAAGTGTGTACGTGTGAGGTTAGGTGCTGGAAAAGAAATCGTTAAGGAAGGTGACACACTGGAGAAACGAATGTTGTGAAATTCGTTTCAAGAAACAGGCAACTCGTTTCAATATCAAATAACCCATGTACTCATATGAAACAATGCAAACTGGTGTTTCGGAAACAGGAGACCACAGTTTCGTCGACAAGTTGCACGAAACGCAGCATGCTCTGAGTGTTGTAACATGTTTCTTGAAATTCATCTATTTAATTTATTTGCTTAGTATTCGCCGTGCTAAAGGACGGTATATATCGTTTTTCTGCGGATTTTAATACTAGTCGCTAATCAAAATGTCAAAGGAAAATCCTATTATATTAAACTCCATCGAAAGGCACATTTGCTACTAGTTATTTCAATAATATTATACATGAAACTAGTTTCTCCAATGTGCAATAAACGAGAAACTAGTTTCATGTAAACACGTTTCACAAACAAAAAAAATCAATGCCTTTTGCATGCCAGAAGAAAAACCCTCAGTATCACAAATTATATTTGCAACATGTAATGTTATATGGGAAAAGCTGAGTGAGCAGTGATGACCGATCTGAAACTATTTGTTTACTGAAAAATTATTTTTTGTGGAAAGTGAAATAGTTTAATGAACGTTTTTGTTTTATTTCTCCATTTCAATGTGATAGATATACAAACTGGAAGGAAGAAAATCTACATTACTGCTTAAATCATATCAACGAGACGAAAAAATGTACATAAACCGTAAAATAACAACTATTCGGATAGTTTCTTTCAATCTAAGTTTGTTGTACGCCATTCTTGATTCCTGAACGGTAAAATTTAACAAGGATGACGAAATATCATTAGAATTGTGTTGTTGACATACATATTCACGACGAAGCTTGTACAAATATCATACTGTCATGTCCTTTACATTAAAACATTAAAAATTAAAATATTCTCAAATTAATCCGTGAGTACATGTCATTGGAAAGTACTTAGGAATGTTGGACACTCGGCTATTTTCGACTTCGAATCCAAATTCCATAAAAGAAACGAGATATAGAAACTCTTGATCAAAATAATGATTAAAGAAGCAATGGATGAGTACACCTACAAGCGAAATGTTAGGCCAGCAAACAATAACATCCTCTTGTAGAAAATTTTCTTAGCTTTCTTTCTATATTTCTTCTTATCTTTATCGAATGTGTCTCGTTATGGTCGCAAAATTCGAAAAATGGTAGTAGGTGCGCTACGGTCCGACATCCTGGCACACAAAACCACCTATAACACCTACAAGCGAAATGTTAGTCCAGCAAACAATAACATCCTCTTGTAGGAAATTTTCTTAGCTTTCTTTCTATATACATATGTATTTAACGAATGTGTCCCGTTATGGTCGCAAAATGCGCAGACGCACGCTTGACAATATTATAATCATTTACCATTAAACAAGGTTTTTATTTTAAGCTGAAATACAACTATCGGAATTAAGAATAAAAGGTAAAACGGTTTCTCACATTGCATATAATAGTCTAAAGCAACTAAAATAAATATAAATTTTAGAGAGTACTTTTCCGCGCGGTTTGAAAGAACTGTCTATAATGATTAACACATTACAGTTTCTAAGATTTCCTTACTTTATCAAGAGCTTTATACCTTACATATTTAAATAGAGAAGTAAAACCAAAAAAGATCAATTATTTCTATGTTGCAGGTTGATTGTGTGGTTAGTGACATTTTCAGATTCGAAACACATAAATTTAGGATGTACCATTACATTTGGCACCAATCTGAAAATTATAGGAAACATCGAATCTTAATGAAAAAAATCAATATGCTTTTTGATTCTTTTTCAGAATCGGACCAAAGGCAAAATCGTACACCCGTCACGCCATGGATTAAAATACAACAGAAAATATATTCCATGAATGTATATATATTCCAAAAACGTAATTTCAATTTTCCGAAAAGTTTTTCTCAACCATATCACGAGAATCCACTAAACCGGATCCCCGATATACTACAGTGTCCTTCAAAAAGTTGGCATCGTATGGGAAAAACTATTCCGACAGGGAACTTTCGATATCTGTCAAAAGTATTTGTTTTTCAAAATAATCTCTGAAAATAGGCTTAATTTGAATTACAAGAAATTTCAAAGAGAAAAGTTTTTTATATTTATATTTTATACGTCTGTGCCAAATTTGAATGTACCTACTGTTACAACTTTTAGTTCATGTAATTTTATTTATATTTACGAAATATCTGATATCTAATATCTGGGGCAAAAACCGGAGTTTTCATTAACGGACTATCTTATAAAAATTAGCATAGGTCATTTGCGTCTTTTATTTTGTGGGTGAAAAAATGTCTATAGCTTGGTCAATTTTCTCAAAGAAAAACATGGTTTCATCGATGTTCGGTAATTAAAACTTCATAGTATTATGAAGCTAGTAGTTTAAAACAGTTTTATAGAAGTTACAATTTTTTCAATATATCAGAAAATTCGTAAATATTAAAAAAATTGCATAAACTAAAAGTTGCAACAGAACGTTCAAATTTAGCAGATATGTAAAATGAAAATAGAAACAACTTTTATCATAAAAATTTCTCGAAATTCAAACAAATAAGACTATTTTCAGAGATTATTTTGACAAAAAGCGAATGTCACGCGACCCCCTTCGAGCCGGCCATTTTTCATCCTTTTCAAAGCACGACTCAACGCCTAATTATTATTATATTATCAAAAAAGTTTTTCCCATAAAGCAGTACGCGCACTGAATCCGCTCGACTCGGATCGGTACGGAACGTGTCGGATCGGCACGAAACGTGTCGGATCGGCACGGAACCCGCGCATTGATTCGACTAGCAACTAGTTCTCTCGGCCGTAGTCGAGTCGAACGGTCTCTGCCGTTCCGATCTGAATGAAAGCGCGGAGGTATATTGAAATAGGAACAATGCAAAATGTTCGGCAATGTCGTGCCGTGCCGATCCGAGTCGAGCGGATTCAGTGCGCGTACTGCTTAGGACGCCAACTTTTCGAACGAACGACACCGTTCATCACCTACTAAGCTACTCGCACCTACCTTCGGCGGGCTCAACATCTTCGTGAAGAAGTAGATCTCGTCCTCGGTCACCGTCGGGCTGTGCGTGTACTTCTTCAGGCCGTCGGCGGGCAGTTTCTTCACTTGTCGGTTGATCTCGTCGTACATCGACGCGCAAATGAACACGTCCGATTCGGGGATTTCGGTCAAGCGGTCTATAAGGAAACATCAACACTGCTGTACTCACCGTTCGGGATACGTCGTTCGGTATTTATTATTGTGAAAAAATATTCGAAGGCGTCGGGAGGTGTTATTCGTCAGAAATCAAATGTCGAAAATGTCAGGAACTTACGAAAGCGTCTAAGGGCCACATAGTTATATTTTTATTTTTCTCTGAAATTCCGACTTTGAAGTCGGAACTTTATTTTTCCGACTTGAATTTTATTTTTCCGACTTCCAAGTCGGAAATTTCGACTTTAAATTTGGAAATTCCGACTTTGAGTCCGAATTTAATTTTTTCGACTTCCAAGTCGGAAATTTCGACTTTAAACTCGTAAATTTCGACTTTGAGTCGGAATTTCATTTTTTCGACTTGAATTTTATTTTTCCGAACTGAATTTTATTTTTCCGACTTCGGAGTCGGAAATTCCGAATTGAATTTTATTTTTTCGACTTCCAAGTCGGAAATTCCAACTTTGAGTCCGAATTTAATTTTTCCGACTTCGTAGTCGAAAATTCCGACTTTAAACTCGGAAATTCCGACTTTAAACTCGGAATATCCGACTTTGAGTACGAATTTAATTTTTCCGACTTCGTAGTCGGAATTTTATTTTTTCGACTTGAATTTTAATTTTTCGACTTGAATTATATTTTTCCGACTTGAATTTAATTTTTCGACTTGAATTATATTTTTCCGACTTGAATTTAATTTTCCCGATTTCCAAGTCGGAAATTTCGACTTTAAACTCGGAAATTCCGACTTTGAGCCCGAATTCTATTTTTCCGACTTCGAAGTCGGAATTTTTGAGTTTTTTGCTCCATACAAGTCACACGTTGTTAATCTTCTTCAGTGTGACGAAAGCTATTATTGTTTACTGAGTATTAACAATCTAATTGAACGATAGTCGTTTCTGACCGATGGTTCCCCCTTTTTACTCTCATATACAACGACGTAGGCTTATACCTGTCAGAAAACAACTACTACCCTGGCTAATACCACGACGGATATTGCATTTTATCTAACAGATATAATGCACAATTACAATATTTGCACAATTACAATATTTGCATAATTACAATATATGCACAATTACAAGTGCTCTATGTAACCAACATGTAGCCAAGTTCAAGAATTTTTGCCGAAGATTTGATACTCTCCGGCAAAAATTCTTGAACTCTGCTCACTTCCTGGAGTCTTTGCTACAGAGAAGTGATTTTTTATTTTATCCCACGGGTGGCGCTGTGACTGACTTAACTGCTTCATTTGTGAGAAAATATTAGTTTCACAGAGGATTATAATTCATTGGGCTAGGGCAGGACGACTCTAATATTGTACGACCTACCCTGTCACTGATGAGAGGCAAGAACCTCGAAACGCATCTGCAGGTGGTCTTCCCCAGCCAAATGAAGGATAATCTACTGTTCAATTACATTGAGCATTGAACAAATATCTGTCAGATGTAGCTCAATATCCGTCGTGGTATTGGCCAGGGGAGTAGTTGTTTTCCGTCAGATATTTGCCTCATATTTTCTACATGGTGGAAATATCGGTAGAGAAGGATTCAATATGGGTGTTTAAATAAAACTCACTTTGATTTATAATGTGTAGAAAAAGTAGATCAACCCAAAAATATAGAAAAAACAACCGACCAATTACACCCATTTTATCGTTCGAATACCTACCCTGAGAAAAATCATGCAAACCAACCTTCAATACTCACATGTGATGAAATCGTTCACTTCCAACACCGAACACTTTCCTATAATACTGACTATCGGATTGGCGTCCTCTAAACTCGACAAAAACACCTCCTGCTTATAAAACAACCTGCTGGGCGAATGCGGGATTTCCGAAGGGGTTATGAACCACGGCCCTCGAAAGTAACATTTACCGCTGTGAACAAAACAATTCGATAACGTCGGCGGAACATAACAATCATGGAAAAACTCACTCCTTAGTTTCCCAAATATTGTCGATTTGCGCTATAATTTGTTTTCCGCCCTCTGCCACTACATATACATAATCACCCGTTTTCACCACACCGGAACATATCGTGTTGAACTGTTCGTAGTACGTGTTTCCATCGTCTATGTCCATACTATGAAAAGCCACAACATTCTACGAAAAAAAAAGTTAGGTTAAATCACGACTATTTCAGCCATGTCATTTTTCATAACAAGAATTAAAACTTAAGAGACGAAATAGATCTGAGACTGTCGGATACCTCAGAACAATATTATCATCATAATTGGTTCCTTAGGTTTACAAAAAAAGCCAAATCCTACGTATTTTCTTGAAGAGGTTCGATCTGTAAATATCGACGGTTTTTGTGGTGGGGGGACCAATCAAAGCTCTTCAAATCGTCACGTGACTTTTTTACTTGTCATCTGTCAATTCTTCTCCTGCACTACATTTTTCATCTGCCATTCATTTGTCACCATCAAATTCGTACAGGTAAATAGTTATACCTATATGAAGTAGATGGCAACCACTGAATGACAGATGACAAATGCAGTGCAGAAGAACTGACAGAAAAACAAGAATTGACAAGAGAACAAGAATTGCCAGATGACAAGGGACGTGGCAATTTGGAAAGCTCTGATTATTACCCCCACTACAAAAAGCGTCAAAAGTTACAGACCGAACCTCCTTAAGAAAATGCATGGGATTTTGCGCTAGAACCGGTGCAGCCCCTCTACTGTTATTAATAACAGGCACACTCCTATGAACCAATTAAATTATATTATGATCACCATTTAATTATTTATTATACTAAAAATCTGATATTGAAATACTTCTGTTCAATGTTTACAGATGTTATTAAAAAAAAAAAAGAACTTACTGGTTTATCTTTCTCTTCTAATTTCTCTAAATCTTCCAACTCTTGGAGTTCATCTTTATGTTTTTCGACGCGTTCACGGAACACAGACATAACCCTCTTAGGTTGCAGAGGTTCTTCCCTTGGAACCAACTTTAACGCTGGATTTTCAGGGTATATTTTAATTTTTTTAAAGCTTCTTAACCTAGTACTATACCGGGATTCACAGACAAAGATATCTTTCTCTTCGTAACCTGCAATATAAAACACGACAGTCAGCAAATGGTGACAACAAATGTTCTTCAAAACTGTTCTGCAACACAAAAAAAAAAAATTGATCTAGTTGGGTTCCGGGTTTTGTCCTTGTCTTGTCCTTGTCTTCTTTGATGACAAGACTTCGTTTTGGCGTTTTTCAGTGCTGTGTGCCAGATCTTTGGTAGATATTTTGTCTCTTTCTATCTACTGAAATTTTCTTGGTGCTTGTTTATTCTGAAAATATCGTCAGACAATGCGTGTTAGGCGACTATCTCTCTATCTCTCTCAATATATCTCTATCTCTCTCTCTATCTCTCTCTCTCTCTATATCTCTCATCTCTCTCTATATCTCTATATATCTCTCTCTCTATCTCTCATCTCTCTCTATATCTCTATATATCTCTCTCTCTATCTCTCTCTCTATATCTCTCTCTCTATCTCTCTTTCTATCTCTATATCTCTCTATCTCTCTCTCTATATCTCTCATCTCTCTCTCTATCTCTCTCTCTCTATATCTCTCATCTCTCTCTCTATCTCTCTATCTATCTCTCTCTCTATCTCTCTCTCTATATCTCTCTCTCTATCTCTCTTTATATCTCTATCTATATCTCTCTCTCTATCTCTCTCTCTCTCTCTTTATATATCTCTCTCTATCTCTCTATATCTCTCTATATCTCTCTCTATCTCTCTCTATCTCTCTGGTGTTCCTTTTCTTATCCTTCGGACGCTCAAATCAGGAGTTTACAGGATTCCATGTAACTGTGGTAAGGTTTACATCAGACAAACAAAAGTACGAAGCAAAACAGCATTATAAATGACGTGCCAGGAACAAGAGCTTAAGTTTCAGTTGATGCGTCAAGAAGAGTACTTCGACCACGCCACTGTAGATGACTGTTGCAGTTGCGGTTGAAACGTTCGGAGATTTCAACCAAAGAAGACCACCGCAAAACAAAACAACAAAAATAATTGGTTTTTCGAACTGTTTTACAGCACTCCCTAAATAATAATACAAAAACCTACAAAGGAAATAAGACGACAGAAGCGATTCAGTCATCACAAGCCAAAAAATCCACTCACCCTCAGGTCGCATCGTGAAGTAATACTTAACGTTCACCACACAACACCCGTCCCTAACCTCTTCGAGCGGCACCGCGACGTGCGAGTCCGACTTGAACACTTCGCGCTCCAAAAACTTCCTCGTCGTCAAGTGATATGTCTCGGCCGGCCTCAAATAATAGTTCCCGTAGAGCATCTGCTGTCCGTTATTCTCCCACAGCCTCTCGATGTAGAGGATGTGGGGTTCGCACCCTTTCTCTTTGGCGTCCAAGTACACGAACTCGCCCACTTTGAATGTCCGCTGGTTGCACGTCATGGATTCGCCCGAGCTCGCGTTCGTCTCCTTGAGCAGCGAATCCTCCGAGCTGCGCGTTTCGTTCTCGTCGTCGAGCGACTCCTTCAGCACTTTGCCTACGCGCAACTGTTCTATGGCAGATTTGGCGTCGGCTTCCGTGTAGCACAGCGCGGGCGACGACAGCAGTTCTCCGTGTCTGCACAGCTCGTCGCGTTGCTTTATGAAGTACATTTGGAGTTCTATGGCATCTTCGAAGATCTGGGAGTCCGTTCTGGAAATTCGCCTCGCCCTGTCCATGCACGCGAAAAAGTCCTCCTGGAAAGTGTCTAACCTCTTGTACACGCCCTTGTCCAATCTCCTTTTGAGAAGGTCCAGCGATAAAGCTCGCACTCTGAAAGGAATGACAGAGCAAAATTATTCGCAAGTTCGTTAGTGTTGAATGAAAGTAATTTTTATTTAGAAAACGTTTTGTCATTCTGATCTTCCAAATGGACATATCATTTAATATTGTTCTTTCACAACCGCTCGGAAAAAGACAATATCGTTGTCAACATGCTAGTTAAACATTCCTCTTTGGATACCAGTTCATTGCAAGATAAAAATTATTGTAATGAGCTTGAAGCCAGCAGCCAGCCCTGTCAGCGTCACGCTAAGATCGTAAACAAAGTCTTATGAATCACCACCTATTCCTCTGCAGGAATGCATGAGTCATCATATTCCGTCACCGTTAGCTAGAACGGCAGCAGGTCTCGAAACAACTAGACACGAAATCTCGAACCGTGAAGCAAATAATCCAGGGATTTTTGGAGATATACCTCAAACGGTACTGCACTCAGAAATCTCTGAAAAAATCCAGAAAAAATTCCTAAGATGCACATATTATAGAAAATATAAAGTATCCGCCTTTATGATTGCCTATAAAACACAGCTGGAACTCTTTGAGATGAACACTCTGGCTGATCGCCGAAGAATGAATGATGTGCTATTTATTTTCAATATTTTTAACCAAGTTATCGATACACCTGAGCTGCTGTCTGCAATAAATATACACTGCTCCAACTCCTACTCAAAGGCTTTTGGACACTAAGAATCCTATGTATAATTCAGTGGAAATATAAAAGGAAATCTGAAGGTTGAGAAATGAAAAGTATCTCAAATTTCTGAAACTTCTAGGATATATTTACCTGGTAGAGGTGTAAAGGCAGATTTTGATGAGACGTCACCTCACCAGCTATTCAAAAGCTGTTATTTTTTTTGCTTATTAGTAAAAATTACCACTCACTTCTTTCCCTCCACCTCGTCATGTTCCGGCAAATCCGACATTGAATCCGAGTAACACCTTCCCTCGTCGTCCTGATAGTTGTAGACGTTGGTGAAAAGATTCAGGAAAATATCCTGAACGGCAGCATGAAAGTCAGGTACGGTATTGTCGTCTTCCTTGAGCGACATCTTGGTCTGAAAACAGAACCTCTGCAGCACGAGGGCGTCTTTGTAAATTTGCGAGTCGGGTTCGTTATATTTGCAGGCGTTGTCGAACATCAACACGAAATCGGCGACCAGCTCGTCCAAATTTTCGTAATCGTTGCCTCTGATTTTGTGAGCCATTTTTTCCATATCGATCGGGTGAGTGATCACCTCGTAGTAATCGGGATAGTCGACTTTCGAGGGGAGTTTCATGAATATCTGCGACAGCTGTCTGTTTTCTTTCGGCTCTCGATAATATCTGATGGATTCGTAGAGACTTTTCAAGGTACGCTCCAACGGGGAAAGTATCCGCCTTGGCTTGTAACTAAACAAAAAATATTAGATGAAAATGTACGAGCGATTAAATTTTCTACGTACGGTTTTAAAACTATCCGCTCCCTCTTGGGCTTCTCTGGCGTGACGTTAATCGGCTTAGGCTCGGATATTTTATCCATGAGGATCTTCTCCAACAAGTTGGCGTCTTCGTAAATGGGGGAATTTTCTTCGTTGAACTGCCGACAATTGCTGAACATCAACTTGAAATCGTTAACCAAATCATTTTCGCAACTGTACTGTTCGGCCTTTATTTTGGACTCGATTTCGAGGAAGTCTATGGGTTCCGCTATTACTTTGTAATAGCCGGGGTATAGTTTTTTTGAGGGTTTCTCCATAAACGCCAACATTGGCTTCCTACCATCTTCACACTAAGAAAAAACAAAATAATGGCCTATTACTTATAGAAAGGGGTTGAAAAACTTGCCTCGTAAAACATGAATGGTTTTCCAACAGATGTAATGATATGAAGTCTTCATTTATTCATTGTTAACCCAACAAAGTTTTTAAATTATTTATTTATTAATTTATATTTGTAATATTCTCACAGATTTCTTAGAAGTTAAGTTTTGCATTAGCTGAATATTGTATTTAATCCAGTACGATTGGGTTTTGAGACAAGAATCGATTGTAGCACCACCAAATTTGGTATGCTAGTAGTTGAAACCAAGATAAACACGAAAAAAATTGTTTACCAAAATTCCAGGGGTGGAACATTTTTTTTTTTTTTTCGTTTAAAAATATATAAATAGATTTTTGCTGTAAGCTTGGAAAGTATATGATTTATCAGAAAAATAACTCCACAGGATGAAAAACGATTCAATTTTCCACAAAAATTATTCCTAGTAATTTCCTATGAAATGCGCTCGTTTTCTCAGAAAACGTGATTGAACGACGACACCCTTACCCGCCGCTGAAAGTCCTGGCGGAGCCGAATATTTGATTGGTCATAACTCTGCTGAAAATGATCGGAGAAGGAAAAGGAAAAGTTCATATCGTTTCAGAAGACTCCTACTTTCTCATGCAAATATAATATGCGAGTATTTGAGTACCTAAAATTTGTTTTGTCGCACTTCACGGAGATGTTTGCAGATGATCCAAAAACCATGAATAATTTAGTAAATATGGAATTATTATACTGAAGCAGCAACCCATACCCTCTTTGGACTATATGCAACAATTTTAAAGTAGTGTGACAGGCCCCACTTATACATGCCAAATAAAAAACCCAGTTTTTTCTTTGGCATGTATAAGTAAGACTTGTCTCACTAGTCTTGAACCGTTGTAATGAGAATTCGACCCAGTCCCTTCATGAGGTATGTGAAATTCCATGGTACACAACTTATACAATGTTGCCAAGTCTAATTTTGATGAACGTGACGTCACAAAACCAATTTTATCTTTATTATAGAGAAATCAGAAACAAATTCCTGAGTTGGATCAGCATATAAACTTTTTAACTAAAGTGTTCCCTCATAGGTCCATAATGACCAGATTGTCCGAAGGAGTTAAAGCATCTTACTTACCATATAATCTAACATATATTTGGCCAGAGTGTGTAATCTCTTCTTGAGCGACATAGAATCTTTAGGCGGTCGTCCTTTGCTCGGAGTGTATACTCCAGGCGTAGGATTTTTGGGTTTGGGCCCAGGTTTTCTTCTCACTGGTTCTTCCGTTGCTGCGGCTTCTGTAAACATCTGAAAGCCCATCCGAGAACTGAATATTATTCATATACGAAATTCTTGGAGTAACAAAGTTAATAGCTACAGCAAGCGTTAAGAAACAAACAACGGCAAAGCAGAAACAAATAATATCACGACTATGTTATGGTTGGTACAAAAAAATGCTTTCAACATTTCGCTGAATAAAGTGACATGAGATATTGAACAGACTGTTTTTGTTTATTTACTCAGGTTTATTCAAAGAACAATAACTCAATGGCCAGGCATAAAATCTGGGCATGATTAAAGGGTGAATTGCTAAGCTACTGGAAAATAATTCTAGGCCTCAGACATGTAAGGCATTGATTGAAAATACTTTGAAACACAAGTTAACCAACAAATTATTTCTGCTCAAACTACCAATAGGTTTGTTCAGCAGACATTGCAGTTTAAGATTGTGCCAAAATTTCAAATATTTTGAGGTTAAAAAGCTCCCTCAAGAAGTGACAATTGACTTTTGACTGGGCGGACATACTGACCTCCATCAAATGTTCACAAATATTAAAAAAAGAGTGGTAAGAAAGATGTGCAGATATGTGGAGAGCAGGGGATGACGAAAAGGGTCCCATGGGGGTAAACTTTCCAAGATTCAGTAGCAGTACCACTTCTACTACTAGAGGGGCTGATATGGGTAAGCACAAAAAATTGTTCAATATCTATTTTCTGAATTAAAAAGAGCAATTTTTTGTAACAACCAAAACGGACCATCAAATGGGTTAGATAAAGATAAATCAAGACATAAGCAGTGCAGTAGCATACCTTCCGGTTTTTGTTAGTGACTCTTTGTGTTACCTGATCAACATCAAGTAGTTCTTGGACTTTTGCTTGCATCAACGTTTGCAGTTTCACAGCATCCTTGAAAAAATATATAAATATACATCACAAAATCACAATAAGAAAAATGTTTTATTTTTAATAAAATACGTGAAAAAAACTACAATGGTTTACTAAATCGAGGAAAGACGGCAAATAATTCAGAAATAGGACTTGATATTGGTCCTTCGTGCAGGATCTTATCTTTGGCCGACATCAGTGGAACCAGTTGAAAATTAAAAATTTAAATTCGTAGGATTGATAAAAAATGTATAACCTTTGATATACACCAAGAAAAATATACACAGATTATTGCTAAATCGATCAACACATGACAATAATATAATATAATAACAGTCTCTCTGAAACACTGTCAGTAGTGTATCCAATGCTAAGTCTCTAAGGGTAAAGGACAGCTTTTATTATTTGCCATTGAGCTCCGAGCAAATTCCTAATTTTGGATTCACATTTCAGCTGCAGGAAAACACGGAAAAAAATACATCACCACCCTGGACAGTCGGAGTATAGACACATATTCATAACCAGAATTGGCATCTAGACAATCACACTTCAAATTCAAATTTTACAACAAAAATATAGTAAAAATCAGAAAGTGTGAATGATACTCCAAATTGAAAATTGGTCCTTCGGGCCAGATCTTATCTCTCAGGGTCATCAGTGGTAGATCAATGAATTAATAATGAATCATGAGTAACATTATTTCAGAGTTAATAAAAAACTATGAACAAAACTGAAAAAAAATTAAGCATTTAAGCGAAAGTTATTGTACACATACCTTATACAATTTGGATGTGGTAATATTATACTTTTTGGCATTTTCGAACATTATCGTCAAATCACCAGCCACTTCACTAACTGTTCCGTAAAATTTCAGAGCTAATTTTCGTCGTATCTGACCCAGTGACATGGGATTCTTTATTTCTCGATAATAGTCAGGATAGAGACGACGAGATGGCAACTTCCAGAAGGGATCGCACAAGGGACTGCCGTTGCTACCAATAACGGTTCGAACAGCTTCAAAGAGTTTCCATTGAGGATTGTTCAAGTCTACCGGAGCAGCTGCACGAGGCTGTTGACAAAAAAACAATTACTCAGAGCTGTCAAAAGTCAAAGAAAAATTTTTGGGAGAGTGAACTACTTTTACAACCATTCTTTGCTTGAAGTAATTAAATATTTAAATTATTCCCAAAGTACTTCTGTTGACTCATTAAGTATGATCAGCAGGGCTTTCGATGGTTGAAAAAGTACACTTCATGTCCATTCTTTATCTGTAGTGTTTTCAAAATGATCAATAAATACTAATGAATAATACTTTTATACTCAAAAGAAAGTAATGGATATGTGTTCTTATTGTCACGAATATTTAGACCTCAGAACGGGGCGCCATCTAGTGGAGGATAGCAGTAATAGCGGTCCCTAGACTCGAAGGAAATGGAAATTGAAGAATACTCTCGAAAACGACTAGAAGAAATGTTTCTTGCTATAGAGGCCGTGCGAGTCGCTAAATATAGACCAGTGGGGGTATATAAATTAGCGTGTTGAATAAATGATTTTAAAGTAAAATTGCAAAGTTCTTAACATCATTTATAGTATTATAGATTCTGAGATATTGTTGAAATATTTCAAGTATGGCAGAATATTTACAGTATGTTGTGACAATAATTGAAGAACTTCCGAAATGATTAGTTAATAAGGAATTTTTTTTCTTGTAGATGCTTTAGTACTTTTCAAGTTCGGAAAATACCCCAAGTCAATATCTTACAGCCATTCGAGAACATAGCTATAAAGGAGTCAAGGCATTAAAACGATAACAAAGAAAGCACACTCACATCTTCTTCCGGCTCAGCGTCCACATCCGAGTTATTGTCCTTCAAAATTGAAGTGGCGGCAGAAAAACTCATTCCTGGTTTTTTTCTTTTATGTCTGTTGCCTCCAGAACCTCCACTCGAATCGTTTTTATTGGAATTAGAATTCGGAGTAGAGCCACTCCTATTCAGATTTGGCGTTGAACTATTCCTATTTGCACTCTGAGTACCGCTATTTCTATTACCGACATGGGTTCCGCTATGCTTATTGACAGGCGTCATGCCTGGCTTACCAAAGGATGTGGCATTATTTCTACCGCCAGAAGCAGAGTTGCTTCTATTGCCGTTCGGAGTTCCGCTATTACGATAAGCGTTTGGGGTTGAACTCTTAGAATTCTGGATTGAACTCTTAGCGTTTGAGGTTGAACTCCTAGAGTTCGGGTTTGAACTTCTGGAATTTGGGGTGGAACTCTTCGAGTTTGGCGTAGCACCGGATTTATTTATAGTGTTTCTGTTTGTGACTGGGGAGTTTTTATTCACTGTTTGCGAAAGGTTTTTGCTGGAATTGGGGGTTCCACTATTTTTGTTGACACTGTTTTTTACTGGAACTGAATTTGTTGTCGGTGTTGGTACTGACGACTTGCCTTGGTCTATCTCGATTCTCTTCATTTGTATAATCTGAAAGAAAACAAAATGATGAGTGTAATAACTGAAATCACTCAATGGTTAATAGTAAAACTAGTAAAACAGCAGAAAGTAACAACATTTTTAAAACAATTTATATTTATTATATCAAATTCACAAATTTGTATGTAAGTTGATTATAGTTTTTAGTATTGGTTCATCTTGTTATATACAGAGGTCATCAGACAATTGGAAAAATAACCAACTGTTGAAATAAACAGAAGATTTATGTTTAATAGGAGAAAACCCAATTAGATGACAATATAAAGATATATTAAATATAATTTAAATTTCCTACAACTAAAATAAAAAACAATGAAAAGGAGTAAGCAACTGAAAACGAATAAAGTAAAGAATATATTGCAGTTTTTGAAATAAAAGTGATTTGAGAGTTACAACTAAAATTTAACATTACAGGTGATCAAAAATTTTTAGATTGGTGTGCCTCGGGGTTCTTTCTTGAGACTTGTATAGTTTATAACTAAAAATGCCGTTTAATCAACCCACCACTTCAATTTCAAAACTTTTATCAGAACTTTGACTACACCACTGGATTCAGGTAGTCTCGAAATATAACTGACTGTAATTTCATAAAAACCTTTTGATAGATAAAAAAAATAAAAAATTATCAACACATTTTTCCAAATTTTATTATCTTATTTATGAATAGATTTCGATGAAACTTTCCTCACCTTCCTCAATATTTTGGCCTGTTTATAAATGTGAGAGCCCGGCTCATTATAGAGACAAGCATTCTTACACATTAGCAGCAAATCTCTCTCCATCTCGAGCAAGAACTTATATTTATTATTTTGAACCTTGACCGCTACCATCTTCAAATCCACTGGTTGTTCCACTACCTCGTAGTAATCAGGAAACTTTTTCTTTGACGGCAACAACTGAAAAGCTGGATGAAGTAGTTTTTTATGATCGTCTTTAGCCGTCATGACGGCATCAAATAGTTCTTCGAAAGGATTCGTCCCATCATCTCCAAATAATGAACTGTCACGGCTATAGTCTTCTTCGTCATCATGGTTCATGCTGTTTTTAGTTTCTAATCTGGTCACAGTCCGTTTAGAGTTTTTCACTGGGGGTTGTTTATTATTTACAGGGGTTTTGGGCTCTTCCTCTATACCCATTATCCTGGAAATGATGAGAAAATTTATAAGTATTTTTCTGTAATGTGCACTGGCACACTTAGACAAGAATATGAAGAAAAAATAAAACTTACTTATTTTTACTAGATATGAATAGATCCCAAAGTTCAGTTGCATCCTTGAACTCCTGCGAGTTCTTTTTATAAAATGCCTTGGTATTATTTACAATCAGTTCCACATCACTCTGCAAGTCATCTATATCATCATATTCGTCCATTTTCAACTTTTGTTGGATTTTCAGCAGGTCTATCGGATTACTAACAACATCATAATATGCAGGTTCTTGTCTTCGTTTGGGAACTCTGGTAAACGATTCACTGAGCAAAGAGCCGTCTTCTTTTCTGTGATTCCTCAATATATCAATCAATTGCTGGCATGCCTCCATCTAAAAATATTATACATTGAACTGCCGAAAAAATATTATTCAACAATGTTTATAATTACAGGATCAAAGTATTTTTTTCTTTTACGCATCGTTGGACCGCTACTTGTAGAAGCTTCCAAACTGTCGA
Organism: Chrysolina haemoptera; assembly: GCA_958298965.1. Lineage (NCBI taxonomy): Eukaryota > Metazoa > Arthropoda > Insecta > Coleoptera > Chrysomelidae > Chrysolina > Chrysolina haemoptera. Next base: position 34,189,426 of record OY282591.1, read on the forward strand.
GAGAGTCCTCCTCTATGTACTTGTATGACACAGAGCTAGCTCTTCGTCTTTTGCTCATGTTTTTAGCTGAAAGAAATTCAATGTTCACAAAACTGATTTCTAACTACAATATCATAAATCTAGAGACTTCATAAACTGATTTGTAAGCAAACAAGTGAAAAGCTTAACAGCGAATGAAGCAATCAACGTATATTCTTAATTAACAGAAATAATCATATCACAATGGGATATACCTGAGCCTAGCTGTCCAATCCAAAAGAGGTTACCTCTGCAACATTGATAAAATATCGACTGCTGACTTGCACTATACTATTCACTGATTATCTTAAGTACTAATAAAAATACTGAAGCGGAGATTCACCATATTGAAAAGGGATCTTTTCGAAAAACACAAATTATGTAAATAAGGCGCGACAAGCAACTCATCACTCCATTCGATATTTATACAATGGCGTCTAACGATGTTTAGATAGAGTGAGAAGATGCCAATATAAATTGATGTAAAAGAGATAACTATATAACATTTGGCAACGTTAACGCCATTTTGAAAATTGTTCTATTTCATCGAAAATCCATCTGCAGAATGTGTCAAAATCTCAGACATTTGATTTAAGATTAATTTAAAAAGTACTACAATCATTCAATGTTTCATTTATTGAACCCAAAACCTAATCGTGATGGTTGATTGAAAAAAGACGGCAACACTGTGGTCTACTGGTCTATGACTTGACAGTAGAAATTACTCAGAGTAATAAAAAGGTTTATTCGTTTGCATCGAGGTGTTGCACTTTCCTACACTCGGTGTAATTTACACTCAATGTTAGTATTCGTTTGCAAATTAATCTGACCCATTCATCTGAGCTACACTCGAATCAAAATGTGTAAATTACATTACACTTTGAGGCAAACGAATAAACCTAGAGATGCCCTGCCTATACCTACACAAATACCTGTTTTGAAGTAAATATAAACTATTCTTTTCTATATAATTTGTTGACGAGGGGAGTGACGTGTGTTGAAATTTTATGGACAGTTGTTTACATTTAGAGTAAGGCCGGATTTTCATGCATACGATATCCGACGATCCGATGGTACGAAAATGTTCTGATTGGTTGGAAAAATGCCCTGATTGGTTGATTCGTTGTCACACCTAACAATTCAACCATTAAAAATATTTTCGTACTATCGGATCGTCGGATATCGTATGCATGAAAATCCGGCCTAAGAAGGGCCATAATACAAACGAAGAATGACAACTTGATCCGAAGGAAACGAGCGAGCATACACGAAACTACCTGAATAAATACGGACTTAACATGTATAAGGCCCACGCTTGTAAACAAAGTTATGCTGACTTCAAGACAAGGATGGAGAATGCATCTCTATTGGTTTTTTATTACTCTGAGAGAAATTGAAATCATTGTCATACCCACAGAACATGAATTTCGACGAAAATGAACACCATCGCCACAGGGTACAGAGAAGGTTCATTCGTTTGTAAACAAATACTTAAAATCGAGTGTAAATTACACTCTGTAACTCATATCACATAGCGAAGATAGTGACGCGCGACGCAAAAAGCGATGGATAATGCGCATTCGTGCTGTCGTTGTCGTTTTCCATTAATTAACGAAGGATGCAATGCTCATCGATGGATTCATCGATAAATTTAAAAACTTAGGGCCCGATTCTCAAATGTCCACTACCTTATGTCGCATGCTACAAAATATCTCTATCTCTTTTTAATGCTTGGTCAAGAAAAGTGATAGAAATATTTTGTCTCGTGCGACATGGGGTAGTCGACATTTGAGAGTTGCCCGATACTTTGGGAACTCACCGTTACCATCAGTCGATCAGTCACGAAGCAACAAGGAGCGCCTAAATGCCAAGTTCCAAACTAACATCCTTAAACTACGCATGCGCTCAGTAGTATTGAATTGAGGCGTGATTTGTCACTGTAATGGCGGGACGTTTAAATTATACACAAGAAAAAGACAAACTGAGTTGATACGTGAATTTGATAAACACAAAAACCTAACCTGAGCAAGTTAACCTTGCTTGCCTGTCTGAAAATACAAATGTGCTGCTGAAATTGCTGTTTAAAGCACTGACAGTAGACAGGAAGGTCTGTGTTGAGGTGGTGCTGTAGATTTTCCTGCAGCTCAAAAGTGAATATGCCACAAAAAATCAGTAAGTCGCCCGGAGCGCCACGGCAAATAATAATAATAGCCGTCCTCTACCCGCACAGGCTATGTAGTAAATAATATACCTGTACATCTATTACATTGTATTTATTCAGATGTATCAACGGTAGGTACTGAGTTGATGAGAAAAAAAACTTGGTTTCAAGACTAAAAAAAAATTCAAAATATTTCACCTGTTTAATTTTATCAGCTTTGCTGAAATAAAACGCATATATACAACTGCATCACTTTTTATGTGAATATCGAATTTAACTGATTCTTTTTGCACGGAGCGCTAGTGAATAGACTTCCTGAAAAAAAAAGAATTGTAAGATGAAGAAACACATCAAAATAGAGCAAATTCTTACCTACAAATTGCTTCTGAGAATTACCCTCAATTGATATTACTTTACAATCTTTGATATCAAATATTTGAAAGTCAAGGCATCTAAATTTTTCATCAGTTTGATACAATTCCCTCAAGGAAGATGGAGTAAAATAGGGTCGTCCAGAGTAGGGGTTGATAAAGTCTGCCCAATACCCAGATGCTCTCAATTTGTCACAAATATCTTTGGCAGCTATGAGAAACTGAAACAATGCTTTACTTATTGGTCATCAGAAGGACCCAGTTCTCACCATTTGAGCTAGTCTCTCAGTTTCTAATTCCTTATTTTTCTTCATATCGTTGACATTTGGCTTTAGAGCAATAGTTACCACAGACAGTTCGGAATTATCTTCCAGAGTTCTATAAGGGAACAAATCCTTGACGGTTTCACGTAATAGCGTTGGACACATTTGTACTCTGCATATCATATTTCCATTGTTTACATCAGCTGTCTAAAAAAGAAATGAATGAGATGATCGAGCTGATTCTTAATTTCCCACATCATTACATCTTCCAATTGTTCCATGATTAACTCATGATGAGTCTTTATTGTTGTTTGGCTGTCATACCAAGCAATACCAATGTTGCCCCGAAGGAAAAGAGGGAATTCATTAGAGGCGAGTAATTCGAAATTTGGATCTCGCCACACTAAGTTGCTGTTATCTACAAATTATTTGTTGCATCATGATAAGTTAAAACTAAACAAAAATAGTACCTACCTTCGTTCACAGTTCTACGATGTTTGACAATTTTGTAAGGCCCATTGCTATTATTCCCTACTTTCCTTGAATAACTTCTGGATAAATTAAAAACTGTTATTTTATTGTCTATTAGTTTTCTCAATAAAAAGGAAAAGCTACCTGACATGATAATTTGACAAACGTTTGAGTTTTGAGTTTTGACGTGTTACTATGGCAGGTGTCAGACGTCAGTGTCAGCCTTCTTGTAATGTAATCACAGAGAGGGCAGCGTTCATAAACTTACTCAAAGAATGACTGCTTATCCCGAATTATTCGTAAACGTACTCCAGCTTTATGCATTGACAATCGTTCAGAAACTCACTTAAGGCTCTTAAGAGTAAACTTTACGTACTCTGCTTTTGAAAAGAGTAGTGATATACTCTGACAGTAATGACAATGACAATGAATTTCATGAATCGCCATTGTCATTGACACTTTGCTCTATTTGAAGAGTTTTTGAACGTTTGCAGATTAATTTGACACATTCCTTTGTTTGAAACTTCACTCAGCTACACTCGATTCAAAATGTGGTGTAAATTACACTACACTACACTACACCTTGATGCAAACGAATAAACCTTATACGTTCAAACACGATAAAATTGAACGAATCTAAAAATGACGATGATTTCATATTTTCACATAAACAAATGTAAACAAACACTGCATAAGTCGCCATTTTCCTAGCGATAGTAGCGACACCATCAGTATTAACTTTTTCGCATAGCGATTGCGATAACGTAATAATCGGCATCTCTTTTCGGTACACCACAAAGTGATAGCGTGTGCTTTGTTTAACTTCGTTTCGCTTCGCTATGCAAAACAAGTTACAGAGTACTACCCCATCTGTCGATTTACTCGTGCACATGCACATGTTGAGGAAGAGGAAGACATGAGAAGACGCAAATTTGGCATATTAATTATCCACTTTGACAATTGACATTACGTTGATGACGTAGTAAAAATCGTGTGGTCGTGCCCAACAATCGAGAGCATATTTTTCGGTATGAGTGTGAAAATTTGAAAAGAAAAATCATGAATATACATGATTTACTGAATTCCAGTGGTGAGGAAGCCAACAGCGATATGGAAACGATGGACGTTTCTCTAAATTGCGAAGATCCCGAACTAATGAGTTCAGAGTTCTTCGACTCTGTTCTCTCCTTGGAAAACAATATGGATGATGGATTTTTCTCTAAATTTGAAGATGATATCAATCTATCCAGCGATGCCAGTTCTCACTTAGATGAAGTGCTCTCCCCTGAAAGCTTTACCTCGGAAAGTGATAAAAACAGTTTTTGCATCGAAAACATTGACGACACGGATACAATATTGGACACTGTTGAAGGATTTGACGAATCTTTGTTGATGTCTTTCTTAGGCCCTAACGAAAATCAGTGCAAACCGGAACCAGAAGTTGCCCCTGTAGTTACACCCGTTCAGAAAAAACCAACCCAAATTCTAATACAAAACCCAAACAACAAGAAATTCATTTCGAAACCTATGATAAACGCTAGTCATCTGAAAAACCCAGTACAACTAAAAGGAAAATCGCAAATTCTCAAGGTGCAGCCCATATCAAATAATGGAAAGACTGTTTTGTTTCCGCTGAATATTAAAAGCATTAAAATTTTGAACACTCCCGAGGAAGTAGCAGCATTCACTGGTAGCATGAGGAAACGCAAAATTGAACCAGCACCAGACGATAGCAATGTTGTAACCTCCTCGAATCAATACCCCCCTTTATCTTTAACCCTGGAAGAAAAGCGGTTATTAGCCAAAGAAGGAATCCAGCTGCCAGCTCGCCATCCTCTCACCAAAAATGAAGAGCGTGAACTGAAGCGCATTCGAAGGAAAATCAGAAATAAGATTTCAGCTCAAGATTCCAGGAAACGTAAGAAAGAATATGTCGACGGGCTGGAAGACAGGGTGAAAAAGGGGTCAGAAGAAAACAAAAACTTACTACAGAGGGTACGTGCTCTTCAAAAGCAAAACAAGACACTTATTGCTCACGTCAACAAGTTGCAAGCTCTTATTTGTAACTCCACATCATCAAAAGCAACACCTTCAACGTGCCTGATGGTCGTTTTGCTCTCTGCTTTGCTGGTTTCCCTACCAAACATGAAACTCTTCGAAAGCAAGCAAATGCCCCAAGAGCAGGAGCAAATTGCAATAAGGAGGTCGCTACTTTCAAGTCCACAAGCGGCGGACGAGAGTTTGAACATGGAGGAGTTCTTAATTTTCAAAGATGATGAGGACTATGAGGGAAAACTCGATGAAATCGATGCTGAGAACTCCACAGAAAAGGAGATCTCCAAGATTTTGGAGGAATTAGGACAGAAGTATGATGGCATTCGTCCTGAGAAAAACAGCTCCAAAATGGGTCTGTTTGGAAGGGTATTGGATACTGTTAAGAATTTTCTTGACAGAGACAAGAAAGAGGTTCACGGCTCTGCAGATTATGGGGGGTTGAACACCAAGAAGGGATTTTTGGAACCTGATATAGATGAATATGTGCCAATAGATCATGATCCCCCTTTCAAGAGAATTAAAATAGAGAACTCGGATTCTTTAAGCTCAAATAATATTGTCACCACCACAGTGAATGCCAATAATTTAATAATAAATAAAAAGAATAAATAGTGTAACACGGGCAGTTAAGAGTTCCTAGTTAAGTTCTTTAAAAAGTGTACTTTTCATTAATATTTGCTTTAGTAGACCTGTTCCTGTAAATTGTAATTATTGTTTTTTATCTCTATATGTTCGCATTCCAAGTAGTGGTATTATCGATGGGTTGGGCTTTCATTTTGGAATTCACTAATTTTGGAACCTTTTGGCCCTAAAACTTAACTGTTTGATTATTTTTTTAGAGACTGGAAAAAATTGAGATTTTTATATTTATGCCTAAGGTAATAACCAAGTTATTTTTGCTTTGTAGATTGTTTTAATATGTTAAGAGTCGCGTTTATATAAATATAAATATTATATATTGTCTTATTTCAAATTATATGTATCGATTATATCTAATATATTATTAGTTACGAAATAAAAAGGTTTTATAATTATGGAACAGCATTCTTACAAACATAAAATATTGGAATAATTAATACAAAATATTTATATCTTGCATTGCCATATTGCATCATCTCACAATATTTTATTTAAAATACAAATAAGTTTAAGAATAATCCTACAAGATATCGAAAGTTTACTTATTTTTGAGCAGTAAGATGGATTAATAATTAACTCTTGCTTTTTGATACTTCTTTTTTACATATTTGACAGTGTCCGGCCGATTTTGGAAACAAAAGGAAAAAATGTTTTTGGACGTTTTATGAATTTTTGAAAATTAGAAAATATGATTATTGTACACAAGAAAAATTCTTGTTGGGAGACACTGGTAATAACAATAAAAGATATTGTAAAATTTCTCAACTACTGTAAATGATAAAAAATTAAAGTGACACAAGAAAAACAAGACTTATAAATGCATTAGAAATAAATTGAGTAATAACTTCACAATATACAATATCTTAAATTCGTACCATAATATATTCTTTTGGATTATAGAAATTGCAATAAAAAATCGAAACGCGACTGTTAGTAGGTATCTCATATGTTATTTGATCCACATGATTCACCCCATTTTACTCTGTAAATGTCTAATTGTCCCTTCCAAGTATAAACACTGAGTGATAAGGTTGTATATTACATATACCTTCCAGAAGAATGTGTAATGAAATAAACAGATATGGCAGCAGAAAATTATAATTCATTTGACACTGTTATCAAAACATATCAGCCAGATTCTAATCTTGTAATAAAATTAATTATTGGAGCTCTTAAAATGTGTTCTAAAAATAGTATGCATTGCAGCAATTAAACTGAACCTTGTACCAAACCTTGAGGTACTCCACACTACAATTCAAAAAACTCCATGTCTCAGAAAATACCATACCAAGTTAAAACTTTGTATCACAATATAAAATCCCAAAAATACTTTTCCAAATGAGTCTTTGAAATTTTGAGGAATAAGGGCGTTTTAGAATTTTACTTCATTACCTACTGCAAAAAAAAACAATGAAAAATAAGATAATAGGATAAGATTATGACGATATAAAATGGTTTGTATTGCAGATTACGAAAATTCCAAAGACGCCGTCATTAGTACCTATCAAGGCTTGAAAATAACCGAGAATGGTAATTTAATTACCATTAATGACATTTAGTGGTTTGACTTTCTTTCATAATGAGTTTAGCCACTTTCCAAAAATGTTTTAAATTATTTTTCAATAATGAGAACTTTCTCCATGTCATCCTTGGTAAAGTTTGGACATTTTAAATGTAAAATGTTATTGAATACTAATAAATAATACAAACTATTCATGGCTCATGATATTTTAATGATTCAATAACTTTAAACAGGGTCTATTATACGAGATTATTTTGAAAATATGTAATTGCTCAAAAGTTGTGTAAAAGGTCCTGAAGTAGTTCGATGATTTGTTGATTAATGAGTATGGTATCATTTTAGTACTGACAAAAAATCGACTAAAATAATAAATTTCTATCATATATGCTTGAAAATATATCAAGTTTGCATCAACAAAACAGAAATTTGAAATGATTTTTTCATTTTAGTATTCAGTACCTAATTAAAACTTGATAGCATGATGAAGCTAGCGGTATAAAACAGTTTTTGTGGAAGAAACAATTTTTTAATATAGCAGAAATTTCCTGAATTTTAAAAAATGTCAAAAAGTTAAAGTTGCAACAGGACGTTCAAATTTGGCACAGATGTGTTAAATCTAAATAGACACAACTGTTTTTTTTAAATTCTTGAAATGCAATGAAAAAAATTAACTTTTGAGAGAGTGCAAAAGTCACGTCGAGTAGGAGGCCATTTTTCATATTTTTCAAAGCACGACTGAACGCCCAAGTCGGATTTCATAATAAATTATTATTAAAAGTTTTTCCCATGTGATGCCAATACTTTGAAAGACATTGTATACGAGTTTACAGATTATTATCTTTCATTACCAGGTTGACCCTTTCATACAACTAACTTTACTGGGGTTATTTTTACTTATATTTCGCCTAAAGGTATGTTATAAGTTTTGGCTGTATCTAGTATTATATGATTATGTACTTGATAATTAATTGTAAACAATACTGATTTTATTAGTTCTGAAATATCGATAATTTTTGTAGCATTTACATATTACCTCAAAATAATTTTCAGCGTGTGTAACAGCTAGAAATTAATCCCATTCACAAGAAATTATTTCTTGAAAACATCGAAATTCAGAGAATCTTACGTTACTTGTTTAGCATATTTTGATGAAATGTTATGAAACAAACGGGTTTATACTTTGACCTGGATTAATCTGATTATTTCTGTCAGCAGTTTTTTTTTCAATAGAATGAATATGCTATAAACAATTGGAAAAAAATGTAATGTTTTCATAACTGATCAATTTTAAATTCTCCAGCTAACACAGATCCTTATCAGAACGCTAATATTTTAACAGTTCTCTAATTTTATCTTGAACTGAATTGTATAACAATGATTATGATTTCAGATATCTTTTAAACAATATTTTGTTGCTACAATTGAGCAATAGTAGATAATAGTTAGTTTTGAATACCTAACTCTGGAGTGCCACTTTCTGGCAAATTTGTTAACGAACCAGAATTTTCAATGATGTATTCGATAGATGAACACGTGGTAGAGTAAAATGAACTTCGATGTAAATCAAACCCATCATTTTGTTACATTTCCGCGAGTTTTTGCAACTTTTTTCAAAAAGTAAGGGGGTCCAAGTCTCCCGACCACCATTTTTTTCATCGCAATTTTCCATGTGCGAATTTCGCACGAAACTTTCAGAAGTTTTGTCGCGGGGGGCAGGGGGTAAAATGAATTTTTTTGAAACTAAATAGTTTGACAGATAATATCAGTGAAAAATATTATTTTTCACCATTTTGTGCTGAAACCACTCATGGAACTTCAATTCAATTCAAACTCTTACGTAAAACGAAGTTCTTTCTTTATTTGAAAGAAATACTAATGTTCTTTAGCCGTTTTCGATTGGCGTTTGCCCGTTTGGTAAGTTTGGTTCTGGTAGCGGTTGACATAAAAATGACAGCAGTTTACTTTCTGGTACTGTTAATGACGTCATAGTGAATAATAAAACGAATGTGTTGATTGATTACCGCAAGCACTAACCAGTTAGTTAGTGGTTGACGTCATTAACAGTACCAGAAAGTAAACCGCTGTCATTTTTACGTCAACCGCTACCACAACCAAACGCCAATCGAAAACGGCTTTTGTATTGACATCTACATGAGTATCTGAAAGTTTTCATCGGGGTATGCTAGTTTCATAGGAGCGTAAAGAATAGCTTGCTATTATGTTGAGAGAGCATTACAATTTCTCCTCGACTCGCTCGAGCAAGGGATATCGACGTGGCTGCTAATTCGTCGGACGAGGTAGTAGGGGAGTCATACAGTAGTGCGTCTCTCTTATTTATGTGGTATATTATCATATCATTGCGTTCCTTGTTGCTCGCATAGATTTGTCTATACCCCGATGAAAACTTTCCGATACTGTATAACGGTATAACCTATTTGGTTCCCTTATGTTATGGTTATGCAACTTTCCATACTCGCTTTGCTGTACCGTTAGTTGCAGAAATGTTAAATTCAAAGCCATACAATTTGTATGTAAGGCATTTTCAGTGGGAGATATAAAAACAGGACACTTTTTATAAACTTTTTTATTAACTATTGAAAGTTTTTGAGCTGTTCAATCACTGTAGAAAATAGTTGATGGACGATAACGTCAAATTTCACGTCGGAAACAAGCAATATATTTTCTTTATTTGATATTTCCAAAGCTAATATTTATTTTATTGGTTTCTATCAAGTGGCGGACAACACGACGATTGCAGTTGATGCCTGGTCATTTTATTTAGGTAAGCATTAAATATATTTCATTAGAAAATGTGCCGATTTTCCGTTCCTGGTACCTGAATAAGGGTTGTGTACTTACTTCAGTTTTTCAATCTGTAGGTGGCTGGTAAAACATTTTATTTAGTTGTAGAAAATATCAAAAGATAAGCAAGAAATCATCAACCCCCCGGAATAATAGGCGTGTTTTTTAATTCACCAAAATGATGATGTGGTTGAGATGGAATATGGTGGATGGATGATGGACCAGAAAACGTAATTTTTCATGAAATCCACCTCATATATCAACCAGTAATATAAAAACGACTTGATGGTATTATTGTGGTGAAATCATACTCTTTACAACTGAAGTTGACGTTTGAAATTTGAATTAAAACAAAAATAGTATCAAAAACTACTATTATTTTCGTTGACATGTAATTCTTCTATATTATTGGTGAAACAATGTTCAAAATCATCTTCCTCCTCTGAATCAAGTTTATCCGACGATTAACTAATTTTTGGATTTTATGATAGCCTAGAAAAAGACGTAAAACTGACCACTTACTTCAAAGCAATAATTCCAAAATACAGTGACAAATTTCAAATTTCATTTTCGATTTACAAAGTCTGGCATTGAAGAAATTCTGATATAATTTCATTTTGATTCAATGCGGAAATACCAATAATTGTTTTGTGACATAAACCTAACCTAACTAATAATCCATCCACCAACTTATTTCGAGGAGTGGGCGTCCACAGGCACAGACTACGAAAAATATTCGAAGATTAAATGATGTTTTTCACACATTTCTTTTTTTTTTTTTAATTCGATTGTTCGACTATTCGATGTTTTTCACTATTTTTACGAAATCTTTCGAATATATTTACTCTAGTTTTCGCACCTCATTTCGAGAAATCAGAGGAGGCCGAGGCAAATGAGTAAAACATTTGAAGGCTTCTTCGCTCTGAACTGAAATTCTTGATGAAACGCTCTCCATAATTGTACATTTTTCAAATCTACATACATCTTCAAGTATCAAGTATGTCCGCTCAGTTTCGGAAACGAAGAGATGCTTTTGTTTCTTCGATATTGTTTTGCGGCGGCGAGTGCGAGGTTCCCGAACGATGGATTGTTTAAGAAAATAAAAAGTTGGCGCTGACGGTTAACTAATTTTGTTTGGTATCATGAGTGTTTCTTCTTTGTTTGAATGCATTTTGAACTTCTGTTATGTAAAAATAGATATGTTTCAATTCGGTTTCATTTAATTTTGTATCCACAGCATGCTTGATGAGCGATACACATGAATTTCTTTGAATGAATCAGTATATTAGCAGGTTTGTCATCCATCAGACAATGAAAATAAGGAATGCCTGTCTTAACAGAAGTTCTGATTTGAAAAAATTTACTTTTGAAGAAATAGTATACTATTGAAAATTTCAAACCGCCATAGGCACTGTATTAGAGGCGAAAAAAAAATGTTTTCTGAAGAATATGTCATCAATAATTGTTTTTTATACATAATTTTTTGAACTATTTTATTTTTAATTTTTCGAATTTCTAATTTTTGTCCTCAAACGCATTTTGTCGTGCTGATTCCGAATTTTTGAGCGAAAATGTCGAAAACTCATCAGAAATATTTTTGGCGGAAAAAAAACCACCTAAAAACTGATTTAGAGCTGACTAACTCAAGAACGATTGGAGATAGACAAATACTGCGAGCGCCAATCGATTCAGAATGGCCGAATCAATATATCCTGAGATTTCATACGAACAAAATCTACGGACAAAAAAGTCGAATATATCATATATGATACATAATTTTTTTAAATTTTTTATTTTTCATTTTTTGAATTTCTAATTCTTGTCCTCGAACGTATTTTCACGTGCTGATTCCGAATTTTTGAGAGAAAATGTCGAAAACTCATCAGGAATATTTTTGGCGGGAAAAAAACCACCTAAAAACTGATTTAGAGCTGACTAACTCAAGAACGGTTGGAGATAGAAAAATTCTGCGAATGCCAATCGATTTAGAATGGTCGAATTAGTACATATTTCGAATTTTCAAACAATCGAAAATTTTAAAATTACTCGAAAAAAGTTGCAAAAGTTGCTAAAAATCATGAAAAATCCTAAATCGTCACATCGACTTGAAATTTGCACTGTATACGTGAAATTTCATGCTCGGAAATGAATGATTTTTATGTGCTCAGATATGAGATTTAGCCGAAAAAGGGTGTTAAAAGTAGAAAATCCAATTTTCTGAGATTTTCCATTTTTCACCTTTCGAATTCCAAATTTCTGCCCTCAAACGTATTTTGACGTGCTGATTCCGAATCTTTGAACGAAAATGTCGAAAACCCATCAGAAATATTTTTGGCGGGAAAAAAAACACCTAAAAACTGATTTAGAGCTGCACAACTCGAGAACGGTTAGAGATAGACAAATTCTGCGAACGTCAATCGATTCAGAATGGCCGAATCAATATGTCCTGAGATTTTAAACGGAAAAAATCAACGAACAAAAAAGTCGAATATTTCATATATGATACATAATTTTTTAAACTTCTTTATTTTTTATTTTTTGAACTTCTAATTTTTGTCCTCGAACGTATTTTGACGTGCTGATTCCGAATTTTTGAGCAAAAATGTTGGAAAATCATCAGAAATATTTTTGGCGGGAAAAAAAACACTTAAAAACTGATTTAGAGCTGACCAACTCGAGAACGGTTGGAGATAGACAAATTCTGCGAACGGCAATCGATTTAGAATGGTCGAATTAGTACATATTTCGAATTTTTCATCAATCGAAAATTTTAAAATTACTCGAAAAATCATGAAAAATACTAAATCGTCACATCGACTTGAAATTTGCACTATATACGTAAAATTTCATGCTCGTTCCGAAAATGTATGATTTTCATGTGCTCAGATAGAAGATTTAGCCAGAAAAGGGTGTTTAAGGTAGAGAATCCAATTTTCTGAGATTTTTAATTTTTCATTTTTCCAAATTAAAATTTTCTTCCTCGAACGTATTTTGACGTGTTGATTTCGATTTTTTTTACGAAAATGTCGAAAACTCATCAGAAATATTTTTGGCGAAAAAATAACATCTAAAAACTGATTTATAGCTGACCAAATGAAAAACGGTTAGAGATAGACAAATTCTGCGAGAACCAATCGATTCAAAATGGCAAAATTAATATATATTGTGAATTTCGAGCTAATCGAAAAAAATTCAAAATTACTCGAAAAAAGTTGCAAGGCATCACCCCTAAAAATCATGAAAAATACTAAGTTGTCACATCAACTTGAAATTTGCACTGTATACGTGGAATTTCATGCTCGTTTCGAAAATGTATGATTTTCATGTGCTCAGATAGAAGATTTAGCCGGAAAAGGGGGTTCAAGGTAGAAAATTCAATTTTCTGAGATTTTTTATTTTTCATTTTTCGAATTTCAAATTTTTGTCCTCAAACGTATTTTGACGTGCTGATTCCGAATTTTTGAGCGAAAATGTCGAGAACTCATCAGAAATATTTTTGGCGGGAAAAAAACCACCTAAAAACTGATTTAGAACTGACTAACTCAAGAACGGTTTGAGATAGACGAATTCTGCGAATGCCAATCGATTTAGAATGGTCGAATTAGTACATATTTCGAATTTTCCATCAATCGAAAATTTTAAAATTACTCGAAAAAATTTGCAAGGGGGTACCCCCTAAAAATCATGAAAAATACTAAATCGTCACATCGACTTGAAATTTGCACTGTATACGTAAAATTTCATGCTCGTTCCGAAAATGTATGATTTTCATGTGCTCAGATAGAACATTTAGCCAGAAAAGGGTGTTTAAGGTACAAAATCCAATTTTCTGAGAATTTTATTTTTCATTTATCGAATTTGAAATTCTTGTCCTTCAACGTATTTTGACGTGCTGATTCCGAATCTTTGAATGAAAATGTCGAAAACTCATCAGAAATATTTTTGGCGGGAAAAAAAACATCTTAAAACTGATTTAGAGCTGACTAACTCAAGAACGGTTAGAGATAGACAAATTCTGCGAACGTCAATCGATTCAGAATGGCCGAACCAATATATCTTGGGATTTTGAACGGAAAAAATCAACGGAAAAAAAAGTCGAATATATCATATATGATACATAATTTTTTAAACTTTTTTATTTTTCATTTTTTGAGTTTCTAATTTTTGTCTTCGAACGTATTTTGACGTGCTGATTCTGAACTTTTGAGCGAAAATGTCGAAAACTCAGCAGAAATATTTTTGGCGGGAAAAAAACCACATAAAATCTGATTTAGAGCTGACTTACTCAAGAACGGTTGGAGATAGACAAATTCTGCGAATGCCAATCGATTTAGAATGGTCGAATTAGTACATATTTCGAATTTTCCATCAATCGAAAATTTTAAAATTACTCGAAAAAATTTGCAAAAAATCATGAAAAATACTAAATCGTCACATCGACTTGAAATTTGCACTGTATACGTAAAATTTCATGCTCGTTCCGAAAATGTATGATTTTCATGTGCTCAGATAGAAGATTTAGCCAGAAAAGAGTGTTTAAGGTAGAAAATCCAATTTTCTGAGATTTTTATTTTTCATTTATCGAATTTGAAATTCTTGTCCTTCAACGTATTTTGACGTGCTGATTCCGAATCTTTGAATGAAAATGTCGAAAACTCATCAGAAATATTTTTGGCGGGAAAAAAAACATCTTAAAACTGATTTAGAGCTGACTAACTCAAGAACGGTTAGAGATAGACAAATTCTACGAACGTCAATCGATTCAGAATGGCCGAATTAGTACATATTTCGAATTTTCCATCAATCGAAAATTTTAAAATTATTCGAAAAAATTTGCAAGGGGGTACCCCCTAAAAATCATGAAAAATACTAAATCGTCACATCGACTTGAAATTTGCACTATATACGTAAAATTTCATGCTCGTTCCGAAAATGTATGATTTTCATGTGCTCAGATAGAACATTTAGCCAGAAAAGGGTGTTGAAGGTAGAAAATCCAATTTTCTGAGAATTTTATTTTTCATTTATCGAATTTGAAATTCTTGTCCTTCAACGTATTTTGACGTGCTGATTCCGAATCTTTGAATGAAAATGTCGAAAACTCATCAGAAATATTTTTGGCGGGAAAAAAAACATCTTAAAACTGATTTAGAGCTGACTAACTCAAGAACGGTTAGAGATAGACAAATTCTGCGAACGTCAATCGATTCAGAATGGCCGAACCAATATATCTTGGGATTTTGAACGGAAAAAATCAACGGAAAAAAAAGTCGAATATATCATATATGATACATAATTTTTTAAACTTTTTTATTTTTCATTTTTTGAGTTTCTAATTTTTGTCTTCGAACGTATTTTGACGTGCTGATTCTGAACTTTTGAGCGAAAATGTCGAAAACTCAGCAGAAATATTTTTGGCGGGAAAAAAACCACATAAAATCTGATTTAGAGCTGACTTACTCAAGAACGGTTGGAGATAGACAAATTCTGCGAATGCCAATCGATTTAGAATGGTCGAATTAGTACATATTTCGAATTTTCCATCAATCGAAAATTTTAAAATTACTCGAAAAAATTTGCAAAAAATCATGAAAAATACTAAATCGTCACATCGACTTGAAATTTGCACTGTATACGTAAAATTTCATGCTCGTTCCGAAAATGTATGATTTTCATGTGCTCAGATAGAAGATTTAGCCAGAAAAGAGTGTTTAAGGTAGAAAATCCAATTTTCTGAGATTTTTATTTTTCATTTATCGAATTTGAAATTCTTGTCCTCCAACTTATTTTGACGTGCTGATTCCGAATCTTTGAACGAAAATGTCGAAAACTAATCAGAAATATTTTTGGCGGGAAAAAAAACATCTTAAAACTGATTTAGAGCTGACTTACTCAAGAACGGTTGGAGATAGACAAATTCTGCGAATGCCAATCGATTTAGAATGGTCGAATTAGTACATATTTCGAATTTTCCATCAATCGAAAATTTTAAAATTACTCGAAAAAATTTGCAAGGGGTAAAAATCATGAAAAATACTAAATCGTCACATCGACTTGAAATTTGCACTATATACGTAAAATTTCATGCTCGTTCCGAAAATGTATGATTTTCATGTGCTCAGATAGAACATTTAGCCAGAAAAGGGTGTTTAAGGTAGAAAATCCAATTTTCTGAGAATTTTATTTTTCATTTATCGAATTTGAAATTCTTGTCCTTCAACGTATTTTGACGTGCTGATTCCGAATCTTTGAATGAAAATGTCGAAAACTCATCAGAAATATTTTTGGCGGGAAAAAAAACATCTTAAAACTGATTTAGAGCTGACTAACTCAAGAACGGTTAGAGATAGACAAATTCTGCGAACGTCAATCGATTCAGAATGGCCGAATCAATATATCTTGGGATTTTGAACGGAAAAAATCAACGGACAAAAAAGTCGAATATATCATATATGATACATAATTTTTTAAACTTTTTTATTTTTCGTTTTTTGAGTTTCTAATTTTTGTCTTCGAACGTATTTTGACGTGCTGATTCCGAATCATTGTCCGAAAATGTCGAAAACTCATCGAAAATATTTTTGGCGGGAAAAAAACCACCTAAAATTTGATTTAGAGCTGACTTACTCAAGAACGGTTGGAGATAGACAAATTCTGCGAATGCCAATCGATTTAGAATGGTCGAATTAGTACATATTTCGAATTTTCACTCAATCGAAAATTTTAAAATTACTCGAAAAAAGTTGCAAGGGGGTACCCCCTAAAAATCATGAAAAATACTAAATCGTCACATCGACTTGAAATTTGCACTGTATACGTAAAATTTCATGCTCGTTCCGAAAATGTATGATTTTCATGTGCTCAGATAGAAGATTTAGCCAGAAAAGAGTGTTTAAGGTAGAAAATCCAATTTTCTGAGATTTTTATTTTTCATTTATCGAATTTGAAATTCTTGTCCTCCAACGTATTTCGACGTGCTGATTCCGAATCTTTGAACGAAAATGTCGAAAACTCATCAGAAATATTTTTGGCGGGAAAAAAAACATCTTAAAACTGATTTAGAGCCGACTAACTCAAGAACGGTTAGAGATAGACATATTCTGCGAACGTCAATCGATTCAGAATGGCCGAATCAATATATCTTGGGATTTTGAACGGAAAAAATCAACGGACAAAAAAGTCGAATATATCATATATGATACATAATTTTTTAAACTTTTTTATTTTTCATTTTTTGAGTTTCTTATTTTTGTCTTCGAACGTATTTTGACGTGCTGATTCCGAATTTTTGTCCGAAAATATCGAAAACTCATCGGAAATATTTTTGGCGGGAAAAAAACCACCTAAAATTTGATTTAGAGCTTACTTACTCAAGAACGGTTGGAGATAAACAAATTCTGCGAATGCCAATCGATTTAGAATGGTCGAATTAGTACATATTTCGAATTTTCACTTAATCGAAAATTTTAAAATTACTCGAAAAAATTTGCAAAAAATCATGAAAAATACTAAATCGTCACATCGACTTGAAATTTGCACTGTATACGTAAAATTTCATGCTCGTTCCGAAAATGTATGATTTTCATGTGCTCAGATAGAAGATTTAGCCAGAAAAGAGTGTTTAAGGTAGAAAATCCAATTTTCTGAGATTTTTATTTTTCATTTATCGAATTTGAAATTCTTGTCCTCCAACGTATTTTGACGTGCTGATTCCGAATCTTTGAACGAAAATGTCGAAAACTCATCAGAAATATTTTTGGCGGGAAAAAAAACATCTTAAAACTGATTTAGAGCTGACTAACTCAAGAACGGTTAGAGATAGACAAATTCTGCGAACGTCAATCGATTCAGAATGGCCGAATCAATATATCTTGGGATTTTGAACGGAAAAAATCAACGGACAAAAAAGTCGAATATATCATATATGATACATAATTTTTTAAACTTTTTTATTTTTCATTTTTTGAGTTTCTTATTTTTGTCTTCGAACGTATTTTGACGTGCTGATTCCGAATTTTTGTCCGAAAATGTCGAAAACTCATCGGAAATATTTTTGGCGGGAAAAAAACCACCTAAAATTTGATTTAGAGCTGACTTACTCAAGAACGGTTGGAGATAGACAAATTCTGCGAATGCCAATCGATTTAGAATGGTCGAATTAGTACATATTTCGAATTTTCACTCAATCGAAAATTTTAAAATTACTCGAAAAAAGTTGCAAGGGGGTACCCCCTAAAAATCATGAAAAATACTAAATCGTCACATCGACTTGAAATTTGCACTGTATACGTAAAATTTCATGCTCGTTCCGAAAATGTATGATTTTCATGTGCTCAGATAGAAGATTTAGCCAGAAAAGAGTGTTTAAGGTAGAAAATCCAATTTTCTGAGAATTTTATTTTTCATTTATCGAATTTGAAATTCTTGTCCTTCAACGTATTTTGACGTGCTGATTCCGAATCTTTGAATGAAAATGTCGAAAACTCATCAGAAATATTTTTGGCGGGAAAAAAAACATCTTAAAACTGATTTAGAGCTGACTAACTCAAGAACGGTTAGAGATAGACAAATTCTGCGAACGTCAATCGATTCAGAATGGCCGAATCAATATATCTTATGATTTTGAACGGAAAAAATCAACGGACAAAAAAGTCGAATATATCATATATGATACATAATTTTTTAAACTTTTTTATTTTTCGTTTTTTGAGTTTCTAATTTTTGTCTTCGAACGTATTTTGACGTGCTGATTCCGAATTATTGTCCGAAAATGTCGAAAACTCATCGAAAATATTTTTGGCGGGAAAAAAACCACCTAAAATTTGATTTAGAGCTGACTTACTCAAGAACGGTTGGAGATAGACAAATTCTGCGAATGCCAATCGATTTAGAATGGTCGAATTAGTACATATTTCGAATTTTCACTCAATCGAAAATTTTAAAATTACTCGAAAAAAGTTGCAAGGGGGTACCCCCTAAAAATCATGAAAAATACTAAATCGTCACATCGACTTGAAATTTGCACTGTATACGTAAAATTTCATGCTCGTTCCGAAAATGTATGATTTTCATGTGCTCAGATAGAAGATTTAGCCAGAAAAGAGTGTTTAAGGTAGAAAATCCAATTTTCTGAGATTTTTATTTTTCATTTATCGAATTTGAAATTCTTGTCCTCCAACGTATTTCGACGTGCTGATTCCGAATCTTTGAACGAAAATGTCGAAAACTCATCAGAAATATTTTTGGCGGGAAAAAAAACATCTTAAAACTGATTTAGAGCCGACTAACTCAAGAACGGTTAGAGATAGACATATTCTGCGAACGTCAATCGATTCAGAATGGCCGAATCAATATATCTTGGGATTTTGAACGGAAAAAATCAACGGACAAAAAAGTCGAATATATCATATATGATACATAATTTTTTAAACTTTTTTATTTTTCATTTTTTGAGTTTCTTATTTTTGTCTTCGAACGTATTTTGACGTGCTGATTCCGAATTTTTGTCCGAAAATATCGAAAACTCATCGGAAATATTTTTGGCGGGAAAAAAACCACCTAAAATTTGATTTAGAGCTTACTTACTCAAGAACGGTTGGAGATAAACAAATTCTGCGAATGCCAATCGATTTAGAATGGTCGAATTAGTACATATTTCGAATTTTCACTCAATCGAAAATTTTAAAATTACTCGAAAAAATTTGCAAAAAATCATGAAAAATACTAAATCGTCACATCGACTTGAAATTTGCACTGTATACGTAAAATTTCATGCTCGTTCCGAAAATGTATGATTTTCATGTGCTCAGATAGAAGATTTAGCCAGAAAAGAGTGTTTAAGGTAGAAAATTCAATTTTCTGAGATTTTTATTTTTCATTTATCGAATTTGAAATTCTTGTCCTCCAACGTATTTTGACGTGCTGATTCCGAATCTTTGAACGAAAATGTCGAAAACTCATCAGAAATATTTTTGGCGGGAAAAAAAACATCTTAAAACTGATTTAGAGCTGACTAACTCAAGAACGGTTAGAGATAGACAAATTCTGCGAACGTCAATCGATTCAGAATGGCCGAATCAATATATCTTGGGATTTTGAACGGAAAAAATCAACGGACAAAAAAGTCGAATATATCATATATGATACATAATTTTTTAAACTTTTTTATTTTTCATTTTTTGAGTTTCTTATTTTTGTCTTCGAACGTATTTTGACGTGCTGATTCCGAATTTTTGTCCGAAAATGTCGAAAACTCATCGGAAATATTTTTGGCGGGAAAAAAACCACCTAAAATTTGATTTAGAGCTGACTTACTCAAGAACGGTTGGAGATAGACAAATTCTGCGAATGCCAATCGATTTAGAATGGTCGAATTAGTACATATTTCGAATTTTCACTCAATCGAAAATTTTAAAATTACTCGAAAAAAGTTGCAAGGGGGTACCCCCTAAAAATCATGAAAAATACTAAATCGTCACATCGACTTGAAATTTGCACTGTATACGTAAAATTTCATGCTCGTTCCGAAAATGTATGATTTTCATGAGCTCAGATAGAAGATTTAGCCAGAAAAGAGTGTTTAAGGTAGAAAATCCAATTTTCTGAGATTTTTATTTTTCATTTATCGAATTTGAAATTCTTGTCCTCTAACGTATTTTGACGTGCTGATTCCGAATCTTTGAACGAAAATGTCGAAAACTCATCAGAAATATTTTTGGCGGGAAAAAAAACATCTTAAAACTGATTTAGAGCTGACTAACTCAAGAACGGTTAGAGATAGACAAATTCTGCGAACGTCAATCGATTCAGAATGGCCGAATCAATATATCTTGGGATTTTGAACGGAAAAAATCAACGGACAAAATAGTCGAATATATCATATATGATACATAATTTTTTAAACTTTTTTATTTTTCATTTTTTGAGTTTCTTATTTTTGTCTTCGAACGTATTTTGACGTGCTGATTCCGAATTTTTGTCCGAAAATGTCGAAAACTCATCGGAAATATTTTTGGCGGGAAAAAACCACCTAAAATTTGATTTAGAGCTGACTTACTCAAGAACGGTTGGAGATAGACAAATTCTGCGAATGCCAATCGATTTAGAATGGTCGAATTAGTACATATTTCGAATTTTCCATCAATCGAAAATTTTAAAATTACTCGAAAAAAGTTGCAAGGGGGTACCCCCTAAAAATCATGAAAAATACTAAATCGTCACATCGACTTGAAATTTGCACTGTATACGTAAAATTTCATGCTCGTTCCGAAAATGTATGATTTTCATGTGCTCAGATAGAAGATTTAGCCAGAAAAGAGTGTTTGAGGTAGAAAATCCAATTTTCTGAGATTTTTATTTTTCATTTATCGAATTTGAAATTCTTGTCCTCCAACGTATTTTGACGTGCTGATTCCGAATCTTTGAACGAAAATGTCGAAAACTCATTAGAAATATTTTTGGCGGGAAAAAAAACATCTTAAAACTGATTTAGAGCTGACTAACTCAAGAACGGTTAGAGATAGACAAATTCTGCGAACGTCAATCGATTCAGAGTGGCCGAATCAATATATCTTGGGATTTTGAACGGAAAAAATCAACGGACAAAAAAGTCGAATATATCATATATGATACATAATTTTTTAAACTTTTTTATTTTTCATTTTTTGAGTTTCTTATTTTTGTCTTCGAACGTATTTTGACGTGCTGATTCCGAATTTTTGTCCGAAAATGTCGAAAACTCATCGGAAATATTTTTGGCGGGAAAAAAACCACCTAAAATTTGATTTAGAGCTGACTTACTCAAGAACGGTTGGAGATAGACAAATTCTGCGAATGCCAATCGATTTAGAATGGTCGAATTAGTACATATTTCGAATTTTCCATCAATCAAAAATTTTAAAATTACTCGAAAAAATTTGCAAAAAATCATGAAAAATACTAAATCGTCACATCGACTTGAAATTTGCACTATATACGTAAAATTTCATGCTCGTTCCGAAAATGTATGATTTTCATGTGCTCAGATAGAACATTTAGCCAGAAAAGGGTGTTTAAGGTAGAAAATCCAATTTTCTGAGAATTTTATTTTTCATTTATCGAATTTGAAATTCTTGTCCTTCAACGTATTTTGACGTGCTGATTCCGAATCTTTGAATGAAAATGTCGAAAACTCATCAGAAATATTTTTGGCGGGAAAAAAAACATCTTAAAACTGATTTAGAGCTGACTAACTCAAGAACGGTTAGAGATAGACAAATTCTGCGAACGTCAATCGATTCAGAATGGCCGAATTAGTACATATTTCGAATTTTCCATCAATCGAAAATTTTAAAATTACTCGAAAAAATTTGCAAGGGGTAAAAATCATGAAAAATACTAAATCGTCACATCGACTTGAAATTTGCACTATATACGTAAAATTTCATGCTCGTTCCGAAAATGTATGATTTTCATGTGCTCAGATAGAACATTTAGCCAGAAAAGGGTGTTTAAGGTAGAAAATCCAATTTTCTGAGAATTTTATTTTTCATTTATCGAATTTGAAATTCTTGTCCTTCAACGTATTTTGACGTGCTGATTCCGAATCTTTGAATGAAAATGTCGAAAACTCATCAGAAATATTTTTGGCGGGAAAAAAAACATCTTAAAACTGATTTAGAGCTGACTAACTCAAGAACGGTTAGAGATAGACAAATTCTGCGAACGTCAATCGATTCAGAATGGCCGAATCAATATATCTTGGGATTTTGAACGGAAAAAATCAACGGACAAAAAAGTCGAATATATCATATATGATACATAATTTTTTAAACTTTTTTATTTTTCATTTTTTGAGTTTCTAATTTTTGTCTTCGAACGTATTTTGACGTGCTGATTCCGAATTATTGTCCGAAAATGTCGAAAACTCATCGGAAATATTTTTGGCGGGAAAAAAACCACCTAAAATTTGATTTAGAGCTGACTTACTCAAGAACGGTTAGAGATAGACAAATTCTGCGAATGCCAATCGATTTAGAATGGTCAAATTAGTACATATTTCGAATTTTCACTCAATCGAAAATTTTAAAATTACTCGAAAAAAGTTGCAAGGGGGTACCCCCTAAAAATCATGAAAAATACTAAATCGTCACATCGACTTAAAATTTGCACTGTATACGTAAAATTTCATGCTCGTTCCGAAAATGTATGATTTTCATGTGCTCAGATAGAAGATTTAGCCAGAAAAGAGTGTTTAAGGTAGAAAATCCAATTTTCTGAGATTTTTATTTTTCATTTATCGAATTTGAAATTCTTGTCCTCCAACGTATTTTGACGTGCTGATTCCGAATCTTTGAACGAAAATGTCGAAAACTCATCAGAAATATTTTTGGCGGGAAAAAAAACATCTTAAAACTGATTTAGAGCTGACTAACTCAAGAACGGTTAGAGATAGACAAATTCTGCGAACGTCAATCGATTCAGAATGGCCGAATCAATATATCTTGGGATTTTGAACGGAAAAAATCAACGGACAAAAAAGTCGAATATATCATATATGATACATAATTTTTTGAACTTTTTTATTTTTCATTTTTTGAATTTCTAATTTTTTTCCTCGAACGTATTTTGACGTGCTGATTCCGAATTTTTGAGCAGAAATGTCGAAAACTCATCAGAAATATTTTTGGCGGGA
The DNA here is from genome assembly GCA_958298965.1 of Chrysolina haemoptera. Classification (NCBI taxonomy): domain Eukaryota; kingdom Metazoa; phylum Arthropoda; class Insecta; order Coleoptera; family Chrysomelidae; genus Chrysolina; species Chrysolina haemoptera. The sequence continues at coordinate 34,213,400 of OY282591.1, forward strand.
AAAAAACCACCTAAAAACTGGTTTAGAGCTGACTAACTCAAGAACGGTTGGAGATAGACAAATTCTGCGAAAGCCAATCGATTAAGAATGGTCGAATTAGTACATATTTCGAAGTTTCAATCAATCGAAAATTTTAAAATTACTCGAAATAAGTTGCAAAAAATCATGAAAAATACTAAATCGTCACATCGACTTGAAATTTGCACTGTATACGTAAAATTTCATGCTCGTTCCGAAAATGAATGATTTTTATGTGCTCAGATATCAGATTTAGCCGGAAAGGGGGGTTTAAGGTAGAAAATACAATTTTCTGAGATTTTTTATTTTTCATTTTTTCAATTTCTAATTTTTGTCCTCAAACGTATTTTGACGTGCTGATTCCGAATTTTTGAGCGAAAATGTCGAAAACTTATCAAAAATATTTTTGGCGGGAAAAAAACACCTAAAAACTGATTTAGAGCTGACTAACTCAAGAACGGTTAGAGATAGACAAATTCTGCGAACGTCAATCGATTCAGAATGGCCGAATCAATATATCCTGAGATTTTGAACGGAAAAAATCAACGGACAAAAAAGTCGAATATATCTATTTGATACATAATTTTCTGAACTTTTTTATTTTTCATTTTTTGAATTTCTAATTTTTGTCCTCGAACGTATTTTGACGTGCTGATTCCGAATTTTTGAGCAGAAATGTCGAAAACTCATCAGAAATATTTTTGGCGGGAAAAAAAGCCACCTAAAAACTGATTTAGAGCTGACTAACTCAAGAACGGTTGGAGATAGACAAATTCTGCGAATGCCAATCGATTTAGAATGGTCGCATTAGTACAAATTTCGAATTTTCAATCAATCGAAAATTTTAAAATTACTCGAAATAAGTTGCAAGGGGGTTACCCCCAAAAATCATGAAAAATACTAAATCGTCACATCGACTTGAAATTTGCACTGTATACGTAAAATTTTATGCTCGTTCCGAAAATGAATGATTTTTATGTGCTCAGATATGAGATTTAGCCGAAAAAGGGGGTTTAAGGTACAAAATTCAAATTTTTGAGATTTTTTATTATTCAATTTTCGAATTTCAAATTTTTGTCGTCAAACGTATTTTGACGTGCTGATTTCGAATTTTTGAGCGAAAATGTCGAAAACCCATCAGAAATATTTTTGGCTGGAAAAAAACACCTAAAAATTGATTTAGAACTGACTAACTCAAGAACGGTTAGAGATAGACAAATTCTGCGAACGCCAATGGATTCAGAATGGTCGATTCAATATATCCTGATATTTTGAACGGAAAAAATCAACGGACCAAAAAGTCGAATATATCATCATACGTAATTTTTTGAACTTTCTTATTTTGCATTTTTCGAATTCAAAGCCAAACAACCCCCATTTTTTAAATTTTATTCCATACAAATTTAACAAATTAAAATAAACAAAATCTGAAAATACTTCTTCAATAAATTAATTTTGTAATCGGGGATAATTTCAATAAACCTAATTTCAGCCTTATGCCATAAACCCTCTTCAGGTCCATTCATCGTCTGATCCGATTCCGTGATCGGTATTTCTCGCCAGCATATAATTGTCCATGTCTATCGACTTGCAGTTATTGATGGAATAGCGCAATTTCTCCGCCATGATTTCTTGAGATGAGTACATCGGCAATCTTAGCTGGAAGAAACACGTCTGCGCTGTCGGCAACCCGTTGGGGGGTTTATCAACTTTCATCACCTGCAGAAGCATACTCTGTTAGTGTTTGAAGGTTGTAGATAATGAAAAGGCTTGAAGATTCTTCTCGTAAACCGAAACATCGCGAAATACAGAAGAAAAAAGACAACAGAAGATCTGTATACTACTAATACTTTCACATCCTCAATACAGTTGACTTATTTTAGCTTTTCATCGATGTCTGAATGAAATTCCATGTTTGATGAAGAGTCCATTAACAATATGTACAGAGTATAATTCTACATATTTTTCGAATAAGAACTGAAAGAAAAACCCACCTGAAATCTCTGCGACACATCCGCTAAATTAGCTGGCAATCTCGATCTGCCCGAGACGAACCTCATAAATAAAACTCTCTCACTATCAGTAAAACTTTCTAAAATATTCCACAGCCATTGAACTAGTTCATGTTTTTCGTCTAACTCCCTATACCTGAAAAAAAACTGTGGTTCAACACATTTACGCTGACTTACATACATAAAAAAAGCCGAGGACCAAGTACGGATCCTCGTGGAATACCCAGATGTGTCAATTTTTTTTGAGCTTACCTAACAATTCTCTTCAATGTCATGATGGATATATGGGACAAGCCGCAGACCAGCTGTTCCATATATTCGGCGGTCATCAAGGACAATAAAGGCACAGGAATTATTCCCGCCATGCCCTCCCTAATAGCTGCTATCTGCAGGTCGAATTCCTGCATCCTAAACTTCACGGCCTGCTCGTAATACTGCGCTCGATTCTCGAATGTCAGAGGAATGTTAGGTCCTCCATGTACTATAGGAACGACCTGAGACAGGAAAATGAGAGTGAAGAGATATTCAATAAGCGAGGACACGAAAACATAGTATCGCCTCCAGATATGCTTTAAAATACGCCACGCATATATAAATGAAACCAGGCAATATTTTTTGGAGTCAAATTTCAATTGCAGTCGTTCCCATTCATTTCTGAAAATCAGCAAATTTCAAAGCTACTAATATTGGCGCTCTTTGTGACGTACGCTCCCGAGACCAATCCACCAGAGGGCGTATTCTAATCGGGTTGATTGTAACGTGAAACGGCAATGCTTTTGGTTGCTTGGAGTTCCCGAGAGAGTTCGTCACAACAATTTGCAATGGCGCGAGAATGAAGCCATTTGAATTTTGTCGACTTAAATATTTTTCAGGATTCAGAGAATTAACAAAATGAAAAAGAAAAGTGCCGAAAGCGTTCACAAGCTGCAGAATCAATTGAAAATAATTCAAAAATGTCGTGTTCTCGCCTATTTCCACCGGCGCCCGTAGAATATTTATTATAAAATGCAGTTAAATACTGAGTCATTACCTTCATTTGGTGAGAAACGCTTCTTAAAAATTGATCATCATTCTGAAGTTGAGAGTAGAGATACATTTTGAACTTTTGTTTGAATTTTGGACAGTGATGTTCAATGATTACTGTTATTGCAGATTTCCATTGTCCGGAATGTTTTTATGAGCACGACGTTTAAATCGGTTCAGTATCTCCTATACTTATCAATTTTGTATTTGAGGTCCTACCCGTTACCATACCCAAGTATGACCAATCAAGATACTGAACATCGTGCTCATAGTTACAATCCTGATAATGCAAGTCCGCAATAAAAGTAATCACATTTTCAACTCTTCATAAAGCATAATAACAAAGACAGACAAAATAAGAAAACGTTACCTTTCCCGTACAGCTAGTCCCTTCGAAATTTTCCAAGGGAATGATATCATGGAAATATTCTTCCGTAACGCCTGAAAGGTGGATATCTCGGATGCTCCTGAGACTCTGAATGTACATACAGTCTGTATCTTCCAAGTCCTCTATGGTCAGAGGCTCTCCCACAATCAGCTTCCACATCATTGGTGCTAAGGGCAGAGCTAAAGGCTTTCTCGTTCGGACAGCTACTCCGAACAGTATACCTTGAATGACATTATAAAATGCAGTTAAATACTGAGTCATTACCTTCATTTGGTGAGAAAGTATTAGAATGTTTTCAGTGTACTGCAAGATCGCAATCAATCTAATATCAATCGAGATTAGGGTGGCACAAGGACACTAAGAATGTATCTAGTCTTAAGAAATTGCCGACGTTTTGACGTTCATTTGACGTCTTCTTCGGTGCTTTTTCAGTTATTCAAATATGAAATATTTAATCCGAAAGTCATAGAGAATCATCGCACGAAAATGTACACAACACAAATGGCACTCGTATGACACCACGTTCGGTGTACGTTCATTTGAAAATGTCAAACTTTACGATGACAATGTCCGATTTGACATATTCACATTAGTGTTACTATATCTCGAAACTTAAGTAGCAACCCTCGTACTAGTGCCAAAATAATAAATCATCCAAGAATACACAGTTGAAAAGCCACTCACCTAGAAACTTGAACCAAACTTTGTTCTGCGTCGAGGTCAACTGAGGATTCAGAAGGTACTTATCTCTATTGAAACCTTCGTCGTTCAGAGCGTTGGGCGTCGGAACCAACAGAGGTACCACGCCCGACGTTATTTCCTGACACATTTCTGTTATGGTGTCGTCGAACACGCCTCCCGCGTCGTCCGCACCCTCCCCCACCAATTTCACTTTCCACGCCCTCGAAGGTAACCTCAAATCCTGCGGCATTATGTCCACCACTTGCCTAGCTATTTGGATGAAGATTGGTTTACATTTGCGACCTGGAATATTTAAGTGACGATCATGTCGAACGCTAATCTAGAATGCGTAGATAAAGTGAGAAACAAATTCTATTTTTCGAAAATTTAAAGCCCGGAAATCACTCATTAATCAATTAAATAGATATCCCACGAATTTTACGAATTTATTGCTTCCTTTACCTACACTGAACAATGAAAACTGTACCTTCCTGCGATATCCTCCTGACAGTAATCTGCGGGCCGTAATTCTTCCCCTGTATCATAGTTTTCCCGATGCATCTGACGAACGGCAAAGTGTACACCCTCGGCGCCAGAATGGGCCTCAACTTCGGCGAAATTAGGCCCTCTAGCGGCGGAACAAACATATCGTTCTGTTGCGCGCAGAGCGGCATCAGCGTCCAGCAGGCGTACAACTTATCCGAGAAATTATAAAGAAACTTCAACCTGGCCTGGATCGACTTGATAGAATGCGATTGCAGGTGATCGAACTGGGGAGGAATTTCACTGGGCATCGCGAAGGTAAGGGATCTGGAATCGGAGGCACCGGGAACCCTAGGGGGGTGCGAAGCGGTGGTCCAAGCGGCGCTATGGGTTCTGCCCGTAGAAATCTGCTTGATACCCTTGTTTGACAGCTCGGTGATGATCTCCGGCTCTCTAACTAGAGAAACGTGCGGTAGCCCCAGCTGGCCTTCGGTGTTCATGCCCCAGCCCAAAACTTTGCCGCAGGAGGTCAGGAAGAGAACGTGTTCGGTACCGACGGCGAAATCTTCTGTGATATAGTCGGCTAGACCCATGAGTTGATGAGGACGGTAATCGGAACGTTCTCTCAGGTGAGTCTGCCAGGGAACGCGGTCGATGCCGCAGACGTAGATTTTTCCGCTGTTCGTCAAGAAAATTGTGAGATTGGTTCCGCATCCGACCTGAAAACAAGTATGTAAATGGATGCTTTTGCAAAGTTTTCGGAAATAAGAAGCGGGTATGACAAAATATGTTTCGATCTTGAAGTTTAAGGATGCAGAAATAGTGGACCAATTATGAGTCATTCATTTCCAAGTCCACAATCAACAACAATATTCGACCACTCGTGAAGTAACTTGCGACTGAATTCTAGTCGCGGGCTAAAATTGGACTTGTCTTATGTACAACTTCAACTGTCGTTGCTTGTCTCTACGGCTCGCGTTCTTTAAACACACTATTCGAACAAGCTAGAACGCCGAAAATCGTCTAGATCCTCGCTCGCATACATCCAGATGCTTCGATATAGGGAAACACGCGGCCATTGTTATTAATTAAATTGCACCATAGAAAGCACTGACCCAGCCCCAACTTTGATCGTCTCGGTCACAAGCTAACGCCTCAATATGAAAGAGCTCTTTAGAAGATGCCTATCAATTATTTCGCTATTGTGAATGATTTTTGGACTGAAACGGCATCGGCAATGATTCAGCAACATCAGCGTAAAATTTGTTCGACCTTATCATTTCTGAGATGCCCATTGTTTTTATCTACAACCATGAAAAACCCACTATGCTCCCATTACATTGAAAATGGTGACCTGTCCGAAATGTCTACCAATTCCGTTCTCCTTAAAATGTAGAAAGTCCTTAATGTTTAGATCGGTTTCTTGTGAGTTGCGGTAGTACATGCGCCTAATATCGGCGACTTATTCATGAATTTCAAACCAAACCATAGACAGTGTTTACAAGCTTCTCGAGACGGGCATACAGATATGACATCTTCTACTTGTATATCATCCTGCTATGGTATTAGATGACCTTTTCTTTGGCCATCTTGTACCTGTTATAATACAGCACCAATTCCTTTATTGGTCGCATCTGCCGTCAGTATGAAAATACATTTTCGTTGTGAATTAACCAGAATTGGATTTGGCAGAGCGCAAACTTCGAACAGCAGAAAGCCTTATTACTTTCGATAGACCAGATATCTGCGTAGGGTATTAGGTTACAATATAGACGAATGATTTTGACAATGTCGTAGTACCCTTTTCTACATAATCCTACAAAGTATGACATTTGACTTTTAATGTAGCGGCATCTACTGTTAAGCAGCCGCAGCTTCCTCCACCTAGTGATCAAAGCAAGAAGCACCCTTCTTGAATATTGGTGGATTAGAATGGGAAACGGTAAGCTTCGATGGGGTTGTGATAACCTACTCTTCATCGAAATTAATTTTATTTCATTTTGTTACCCTCCGGCTAAAACTTTTCAGACATGTATCTGACACACTATTTCATAAAATGAATTAATTGCAATGCATATCATATATACTTTTTGAAAATCAAATAGAATTGAATACATGAGTGAAATTTTTGAGTTCTTACCTTTTTGATTCCTATGTTGCACATCGACTCGACTAACTGCGGAGTCGACTTGGTGGTCGTATGTCCCAAGCCTAGTTTTCCGAAATCCCCGTCGCCGAAAGTCCACACACTCATACCGTCCGCAGATACACAAGCGGTATGGTTCAAGCCACACGCGACCTGGCCGATTTTGTGACCGTCCAGGATCGTTACGCGTTCGGGTACTTTCTTGTTGGACGTAGAACCCAAACCCAGTCTACCGTAGTCACCGTTGCCGAAGGTGAACAATTTGCCGTCGCTGGTGACGACCGCGCTGTGTTTGAAACCGCACGCTACCTGAACGACTTCTTCGAACTGCAACGCTTCGATTTGCCGAGGTCTACGCAGGCGGTCGCTGTTTCCGTGTCCCAATTTACCTGAAAGAAACGGATAACTCACGTGCTCGTACGAATCAAGAGCTACTTACAGGGCTCATACCAAATTCTCACCCATTTCATGACCATTTTAAAGAGACAATCCTGCCTGCAGTTTCGTCTGTAGCTGCGGCGAACATTTTCGAAGGCGATGTGGAAATGTTCAAATTACTCGTCTGGGGACAAGATTTTAACTTAGTTCGCGGGTTGAGATTCCATACTGTACCCACAATTGTGTGCAAAGTGATTGAATGGACTCCCATCTTCTTATCTCCAGCCTACCTTTCATGCGATCCTCATTGTCGACAATGAAAAGTTTACAGCTGCCCGAGTTTAGTAGTGCCCCAAATGCGAGGCCTGAAATGTCAGTTTTAAAAATAAACGGGGTGAACAGAACTGGCACATGTTATTCTCACCGAATCAGTTATGATCGCATCACCAAGACAAACGAACGTTGCCACATCGCCTTTCGATTTATGCCGCAGTTGTACGAAACCACCAATACTTTTTCTGACAGGACTAATACCATTCAACATATAAAGGGTATTTCCGAAATTGGAGCTTTAACTGAAATGGGAAGTAGAAGATGACAAAACAAAACGAAAGAATATATTTTGGATGAGAAAAAAAAAATTTGGAAATATTATTTGTTTTCAAAATGTTTTTGGTCTACAACCTGCGCAAACCGCGTTGAAACACTCTTGTGGCCTGGAGAATCAAACCAGTGCCTCCCACAAAGGTAACTGAAAGCTACTTCATGAAATTTCATAAAAATTTCAAAATTTTTTTATTGCTTCAAAAACTAATATTTTTGATTGCTTCAAAAACGAAAATGTTTCCACTTATTGATACATTATGTTACATATAATAACCCATTTTCTTAAACGCTCCAATTTCGGAATCGGTATATCGCTCAACTCACCGTAATCTCCATCTCCCCACGAAAATACCTCGCCGCTTTCCGCCAGTGCCAAACTATGCCCGTCCGATCCAACAGACGTAGCCAAGTTGGTTATGACGAATCCTTGCAGCGACGAAATGACGCTCAACGTGTGCAGATCGTCCGAATTCCCTTGTCCGAGTCTTCCGTAGCTGCCCTCTCCGCACGACAATACCGTGCCGTCGGCTTCGATGACGAAAGTACAGTTCTGTCCGCAAATGATCTTTCTCGCCGGCGAGAAAGATTCTACCGCAGCCGGAATCGAAGCACTGTAGCCTAGTTCCGCTAGCTGGCCGTGTCTGTCGGAACCCCATAAATAAGCTTTGCACCTACCTACGAAAGTATCAAAGCATCCGAATTTATATGAAAACGTATTTTGGTATTTTTTTCAATTCATTCCACCAAGCACCAGACCAGAAACACTTTCACTCAACTAAACAATATTAATTATACGGTGTTGTAAAAATGTAATTGCAAAGTAGGACGATTTTCGTCATAATCTAAAAATCATACCGGCTTGCCGTGATGCGGCAGAAACCTTAGCCGGAGAAATGCAAAAGGCTGACATCCTTGGTGCCCAGGGCACATGATCCTCGGACCCAGTAGTTGTTCACCACACGGACGTGGGAAGTGACTATCTGGATAAATGGCACCAGCGCGCCCTCCGGATGTGTTGGAGCTCTGGTGACAGGGCCCGAATGGTGTTGAGCAAGTAAAGTAAGCCATTTCATAATAATATACAGGAGGTTGCTACCAAGAAACCATTTATGCTCATATATTTACGGTGGTGTAAGAAAACAATTCATTACAGAATTAGGAAGAATATTCGCTGCACTCATCTTCTCAAAAGTTGGAACCACTAATGTATGGGTAAATTGCGGAATTTATTTATAAGTTTCACAAGAATTAACCATACAACATTTGTAACTTTCGTAACTTCAGTTTTTTCATATAGTTGTTAGTGCGTCTCTGATCTGGAGTTTAGTTGGAATGAATTCAAATGATTCGTTATTTTTTTTTAATTAAACCACTCACCACCGATCTGCCAATCTTGCGGCCTCTGCGATGCCCACTGCATGATCTGCTCGTCTTGCTTCAGAGTCCAAAAGACGTTTTGTATAGCGGACGGCTGTATGTCTCCATCGAGAATTTGACTCAAGCCGATGACACTCTCTGGCAACTCCGTCCTCTTGATTAAACTGTCGGCCATTTGCGCTCCAAGACTGAAGGTGTGCAGCCAGTGCATTTGCGCTATCACCTCCGACTCCATCTTGTCGTTGAAGGGTCTGAGCTTATAGCACACCACTTTGTCCAGTTCTAGAAGAACCGCCACGGACGCCAGACTTTTGAGGTAAACGGAGTGCATCAAGTGGGCTCCGGTATGAACCGGCATTTTTTCGGCGTTGTACTGATTCTGGAGGACGTTCGGGAGTAGAGTAACGAAGACTTTGAAGAACGGGGCGAATTTGAATCCTCTGATACCCCTTCTCAGCAAAGCGCATCTGACGGTAGCGAGAGGAAGATTTTTCAAATGGTCCTCTTTACTGTACTCAAGAATGCATATGGATTTCGACTTCGAGAATGCTATTGACAAAGAGTTGTCGTTTAACCAGTACATTCCATTTGAGTTTACCCCTCCACTTCCTGAAACAAAAAATATGTCAACTATCTATTAATAATAATTACAAGTATATATTGAAGACTAACTAACTTCCCTGAAATCCCAAAGTTAGGAACTCATTATATTGGGGAAGGACAAGTATTTTAGAGGTGTAACATACTCTAACCTACTTGGAACCAAACTACTGAGAATGAAGTGAAAATATTAAGTTCGAATAATAAACTGTGATATTCACAGGTACAGTTGTACAAAACAAAGCAGATGACGTAACTGTACTGCTTATAGAATTTTAAATATTTCCTTGTAGGGGTCGTGACCGAATGCTAAAGTCTGCAATTGCGACTGGATCGGTACCAACTAAATGAAAATGTTTCTCATTTAAGCTCGATACGTCATTGAAAAATAAAAAAAGGAAGAAAATACTAGTCTACCATTAAATCCTACCTGTTGACGTATGAAGCAGGCTGCCATTATGCAGCGACCATATATTAACAACTCCACTGGGTCCTTTGAGGCATCCACTGGCGAGCAACAATCCAGAGCTGTCGATACTGAGACTAGTTACGCTGTTATAGGCATGTCCTTGTGCACTCAGCACCTGTTCCGGCACTTTCCCCTTTCCGTTGTTCTCGTCCGCCAATCTCCAAGCGCTCACCGTACCGTAACTGCTTCCAATCGCGAGAAGAAGAGGAGTGTCCCCTTCCCCAACCAGTGGCGACCAAGTTAAACTGACAGGCTCTTTTGCCTGCACAATCGCGTGTAGGAGGAATAGCTTGCCATCTTTTTCTTTCCAGACCTTGCAGGTCATATCTACCGAAATGGTGGCTAGCAACACGCCTCTAGGGTCCCACTTCAGAGCGGTTATGGAGTTCTCATGGGCCTTGCAGGTTATAATGCTCCTTTCCTTGCCGACCCAGCCCAACGTCAGCGTTCCGTCGAGATAGGCTATAGCAAAGAGATGATCTTCGTGGTGCCAATCTATATGTACAACCGCTGAAAACCAAGTTTGAATATACTATGATGAAAACGAAATTCAGTTTTGAAGTACTCACCTCTCGACGATGAAAAGTTCTGTAGGGTTAGCACCTGTCTGCTTTCTTTGTGAACGGTAATCATAGAAACAGACCCATCGATCTTCCCAATCAACAAGTAATCCTTGCCTTGACCGGCTTCTGCTTTGTTTTTAGCCCAAGTCATGGACGTTATGAACTCCTTCTGGTCTTCTATAAACCAGTCGCTATAGCAATTCGAGTCTTCGGATTTCTTTAACGGCCAGACGTTTATGAAGTTATCCAGAGCTGCCGCCAGAAATTCTCCGTTCGGCGACCATTCCAAATGACCGATGAGTCTGCCCTGAAGCTCGCTACCAAACACGTCGATCGAAGTGTGAAAAACTAGGGTAGAGTCTAGAACCGGCTGTTTTTTTGGTTCGATGACCCAAAGTCGTACCGTGCCATCGTAGCCAGCCGAAGCTAACAGCTGACTTTTATCGTGCCAGGCGAGAGTAGACACTCTGTTGTCGTGTCCTTCGATATGAGTTGCGTTAGGTTTGGGCATGCACAAAGATAAATCGGCAAAATTAATCTGATCCAAATTAAGTCCTAGAAAATGTTTAAAAACGTTAAATCAAATGTTGGAAAGTCACAACAAATTCTTGACATGGCGCCCAACGTGGGGCTAAAATAAACTTCATTGAAAATTAATATTAATCCTATTTACTATTATTATTATCATTTGCAGTATAAATATATAACATTCACCTGTCATCATTTGCACTTTGGTTGCTAACGACTTGAACAGCTGCTGAGCCGCCCACTGCTTGTTTGCCGGATCCACTCGATTGGACATAATAAACGCCGATAAAGAGTTGATCAGAGTCAGAGGTCCGATATCATAACCATCAGGTTGCGGGCTGAGCACACCTTCTTCCTTGGGAATATCCATCAAAGAACAACCACCGTGCGTCGAGAGAATATTAACCAAAGCTTGCGTAACCGCAAAAGCAGATTTCGGCACAGACACTCCGAAAGCGGACATGATCAGATCCTTGGTGCAGATATCCACAACCAGGTTGGAGGAATTTATCTCGTTTAGAGCCAGTGCCGCGATACCAACGCTTAAATAGTTTAAGCAGTAATTGGCAGCGCTGGAGAGATGCGTTACCAACTGAGAGAATCCTTTGGGGAAGTTGGGGAAATCTTGCATGTTTTGGATGTCGCTTATTTCCACACGGTTCATGGCCGTCAAAGTCATCAGCCGGACGACTTTCTTAACATCAGACAGCCCTATCGACTGGAGGCACTTCACTAAAGTAACGTAGTTTGTACTCAATGAGAGAAGCGACAATACTTTCAAGATAATCGTTCTCGATAACAAGATATGCATGGTAACGGTTAGATGCCTGAGGGCCAAGATCCTGTCCATCGAAGAACACAGAGAAATAGCTTGATTACCGATATACCTAACTCGGGATTCAGGTTCGTCATCCGCCTCTTTGGTTATTCTTGTAACGGAATTCGATCCCAAAGGGTCGTACCGTTCCAAATTAATATTCTCCACCTTCAACTCGTGCATGCCAAAATAACTTTTCATTTTGTCGATATCGTCGCAATTTGGAACTGTGAATTTCACCAGCTGGATGTCGGCTTCAGACATATCATCTTCGTTGAATATAATATCAGGAGCTTGTTGGTGGAGGTGGTTTTCAGACCGATTATTCTGGGAATACTTGCTTTTACATTTGAAGCACAAGTTATAACACCCATCGGTACTGTAGCCACACACTCCTTGTCCCCACAAGTGACCACACCCCGGATGGCAGGCCATGAGATGCGTGTCGAGATACGGCGACAGCTGCTTGCAGTAAGGGCACACTGCGCAAGAGCTCTCTACCCCGACTGATTCCGGGTTTGGGGGTTGGTGTTCCTCGCTGGAAGTTGGGGTTGCATTTTCGCTGCTCGAGTCATCGTACGAGGGGTTCCTCAGTAGCGGATGCGCTTCGCCTCTGACGTGCTGTCTCTCTCTCAATCTGTCGTGAAAAGCTCGATCCACTCGTTCTAAAAAGTTACGCAGTTCTGTACAAGGACGCCTTTTTATCGCCAAACCTAGAATTTAACAAAAACATGGAAACTTTCAAAGCATACTAAGAATCAACATACTTCTTCGCTGTATGTATTCTATGTCGGTGCTGTCCAAACTCTGGGGCCTCACCAAGTCCTGTGACCTCTCCATGAGCGATCTGAGCAAATTCGCTCTGTTGGAGGTACCTTCATCTTCGGTTTCTAGGTACGGATGTTCCAGCATCCAAGTGGCTAACGTGTTTACGGTATGCACATCCACTGCCCCCGAAGTTTTAGTTTCTTGCATAGCTTTCTGGATGTGTTTGATAGTGAAGCCCATTTCTAGAAGAGGGGCAGTAATGGGGGGTGGCGGGGAAGAACTGGCAGCCAAACGCCTCCCAGCCCACAGGATCTCTTCAGATTCGGACCCGGAAAATAACCGGTAGCGGGGAGGGTGGCCTACGTTCGGAGTTGCACCTGAGTTAACGAAGAAGTATATTTAAAAAATATAAAGACTAAAATTAATCTTGAGGTATCGAGACAGGATGTCAAAATAACATTAGGTGTTATATATTGGTTTTTCTTTTACTTCTTTTTTACGAGTTACAGGCCGTCATAGTTATCAAGTGAAATCAGTGTTCTGTTGAAATGGTGGTTCTGATCATAGGGGTCCTTGGTGAAATGATGGACACGTTGCTCTCCAATCTGAAAATCACACCAGCTTGCCGTGATGCGGCAAAAATATTAGCCGGAAAAATGCAGAAGGCCGTCATCCTTTGGTTCACTCCGCCTGCTCAGGGCACATGACATAATAATAATAAAATGCCAACACAAAAAAGAAATATATAATGTTTATTCATCCGAAATGTATTGTATAATATTTTCAGAGGATTTAGTGAATAAACCGGGAGACCACAGAAACTGAAATGTTCAGAGACCTAGTATTATTTTGATTCCAACCACAGACTCTGACAATTCTAGGACCTAGATTCTGAATACCCTCGTAGATTAGTGATTCAAACATATTAACTCACCCAAAGAAGCGGAGAATGTGGCAGCATACGGAAAGGACGGATTGTGCACGTTCAAAGAAGAAGGCGGTCTCAGAACGGAGCTGCTTGGCCTCGGAGGTCGCAGAAGCAAATCCCTCCTAGAATTATCGCTTCCTTCGATCAAGGACGTCACGCTTGAAAAACTGTTCGAAGGATTGCCTTCGACTTCCGGTGCGCAGTCCGTAAAAGCCCGCTTGTCATCTGACGACTTGCATTTGACGTAACTCAGATGTAGGACTGTCTGAGCACGCTCTATATCGGAAACCTTGACTATATTACCGAGCTTGCAGTGGTCGGTGCTTTTTTCGACAAGAGCGTGGATAATTTCTCGCATAACATCGGTGTTTTCGGGTTGGTCTGCGTTATTGGGCAGAAAAAGCTCGGTAAATGAGTTCGAGGTCATGAAAATCCCCAGAGCCTTCAAGGCCGCGAACTGCAGGAACGCCAACCTCAAACACTCCCCTTCCAGATCGAGCAGTCTTTTTTCCAACAGTTTCGTCTCGACGCTGTCGCTCTCCTTCCTCGTCTGACCCTCGCCGCCATCTTGGATCGTCGATTCGCTCTGGGAGCTGGTGATCTTCTCCGAGCTTATTCGCGTCACCTCGCCCATGATACTGGAAACCATCTGGTTCGTCAGCGATTCCATAGTTTTCGGACGTTCCGCGGTGTTTTGGTTGTGGAGCTGGGAATCGGAGCTACACCGGAACACATCGTTCTGAGAGGACCACGACTTGGAAGAATTTGGGTGCAGCAACATTTGCTCGTTTTCGGTGAGGTCGCAAGTTGGCAAAGAAGTTTCGTTAGTTAGGCCGCTCAGTCTCGCTATCTGCAGCAGGGTGTTCGGTGTTAGCCCACTGAATTTACTAGTGGCGAAGGGTGGAGGCTCGACGAATTCCAAGTTGGAGAGGCTAACGTCGGATACTCCGCCATCGCCCTCCCACTGGACGTTCACCGTGGTGATTCCCCTCTTCAGGATGCCCAAAGCGATGGCTTTCTTCCCGGTGGTCTTGTGCCTGCAGAATCCGCCCATTCGTAGACCTCGGTCTAGACCTCCGACGACGACCAAGGCTGCCCAAACGCCGGTGCACAGCTCTTCGGTTTTGATATCGGACTTGAACTCGCTAACCTTCTCTTCTGACAGTTCGGACTCGTCCTCCAAGTTGTGCGTGTGGACTGCGGGAAAGAGAGTTTCTATCTTGTTGAATCTCGCCATCAGAGCTTGGTTGACCTCTTCGGTCCAAGTGGGAGCGTTGTGCAGTTTTCTAATGAGGCTCACGTACGATTCTGTTAGAACAGCGTATAACGGGGCCAAGTTGGGTTCGCCGGGCAATAAGTCTCTTTGGGTTCCGTGGACTTTCATGTCGGTTATTTTCACCTTCTCGCCGGGATTCGTGCTGTAGAACATCACGCACGGGTAGAGATCGACTGGTTCCATATTCTCGAACGCTACACGCGGTTCTTCTCCGTTTTTGCCGAAACTCAACGTTTTGGCGTCCATGTCCAGCACCACCGTTATGTAGTCACCTGGAAGTTTCGTGAATAGTTATTCGTTTGACAATTTCTTATAGAAGTACACAAATAACTCGAAAGGACCAATACGAACAAAGAACGACCACAAAACTCCGTTATCACCCTTTCATACATCAGAGGTATCTCCGAGAAGATCAGAAGCATCGGAAACAAGTACAATATCAAGATTTGCTTTCAAATCGGCAGTACCTTAAGAAACCAAGACGAAACCAGAAAACACAACAGATTTCAGCAAAAACTGTATTTACGAGGTTCCATGTGAATGTGGAGAGTCCTACATTGGAGAGACCAAGAGGCCTTTATCAGTAAGAATAACCGAACACAAAAAGTGGACTCAACGAGGGGTATCATTTAAATCGGGAATTGCTGACTACGTCTGGACAGATCACCATCGAATTTGTTTGGACGAAGCTAGAGACCTCTCATGGACCGTTTTGGAGGGGCGAATCGCTCAACCATACCCAAAAAACTGCAGTTTCGTCAAACAGGATACATTGTGTTTTTGCAATGCAGGTGAAAACTACTTCTCATCTTTTAATGGGAAACCAGAAGAATGGATTACATTCAAATAATTCAATAAAACATCTTCATATTGTGGCTTTACTCCCAATGAATGCGTGATAAAAACTACATAAATGTCCGACAGGTGATGTAGTTGCTGGTATGGTGATGACTCACAACAATATTGGTATTCAACACCCTCCAAATGAGATTAGGTGTACCCGATCAAATTATTGACATCTTATTGTCCCCAGAGTTCTTAAAAAAACATGACTTGGATCATTTTATAACATTTTTAGACTATCATGACCATCTTCAGAATCCACAAGTTCTGAAAGAACTCGAAATTAGCAGACACTTTGAAGATTCGTTGGTGTGAAGTCGACCAAGTCAATAGCAGAAACTGTATGTTCAAATTGTTCAAACAAAGGTCATCAAATAGAAGTTTGTGCAAAAAATTGCAATGTGACGATATTGATGAAAGATGGAGTGAAATCACAAAGAAAAAGTTATGTTTCTCATGTCTTAACCAGAATCATTAAAGAATGGCAGAAATCGTGAACGTTGTCGTTTGAATGGGTGAGACTCGTATAGATTTTTGCAAAAAGAACTGCCAAATCAAGTCGCTGAAGTTGAAAATTCTACGAAATATTTGAACAATTCAGAAAAAGATAATGTACCAACTTTTAAAAAGGTTTTTTTTTGAGAATTCCTGACCAATAAAAAGATGCTAGAAAATAGAAAAAAAACTGTTTTTTTTTACATTCATGATATTTTTATCTATCACAGTACACACTATCAACCGAACTCACCTTGAGTGTAGCTCTGGAAACTCATATCTCTTTCTCCGTTATGGTACAAACTCCCGCTGTACGCTCGATAGAGCCACATGTCGTTGGTCGATCGATGGCTGAAATCCTTTACCGGAAACTTGGAAACGCCGATGCAAGTACCCTCGTTTCCCCTATTCTCTCTGACGATGAGGATTTTCCATTGGTAAGACCCCGAACGTATCGGCTGCAAGCCCAGTCCGTATCCTCTACCGCCAGTACCGTGCACTAACGTCAGACTACTCTCAATCGTGCAGTTGAAACATTTCTCTTCATCAAAACCCATATCGTGGATGGGGACGATACCCTCCCCTTCCTTGAAGGGCTTGCAAGTATTCAGAAGCTCGCTGTCCGTAGATTCAAAACAATTTACTGACGAAGGCGGATTGCTGGGTAGGTTCCACATTTCCCGTCCGATCTGGTTAAATAACTTATTAATAATGTGTTTTCTCAAGTCGTCGTCGATATGAACAGCCTGAAGACCCGGCAGTATGACTTGCAGCAATTGTAAGATCAGCAGTTTTGGCCTCAGTGTCCTGAGCTGCGCGACGTACGACACGAAAACGTTCGATGTATCCAAAATAGCGAGAAACGCGAAGATCCACTTCTTCGAAGCCAGGAGTCTCTGGATGGTATGACTCGAAGCTATGATTCTGAGATACAGAAGAAAATCTCCCAGACTCCTGTCGCTATCCTGCGGAAAACTCTCGCTCGAAAAGTTGTGGCTTTCATCGAAGGCCTCGATAGTTTTGAGAAAATGATCGTGGAATATGTTGATGACGTTCTCCAGCGTAGACTGGTCCACCTTTTTGGAATGGATGCAGCAGGATATGGCGAGAATGCGCGTGAGTCTGAGAGCGGCGACGTGGAGAATCTCCGTCTTGCTGAGGAGCTTCGGGAAGTCGGTGTTCACCTGAACGAGCTGCATCAGAAGCTGCACCAGGTCGTTGTTGATCACTATGGTGAGATCGTTCGATTGGTAGCGCATACTTAGAGCGAATACAGTGACCAATAGGAGTTGTTTGTTATCGGAATTGTTCGCTATTTGTCGCTTCAGCGACCGAGCGAGAAACTGGTAGATGCGTTGGACCACGGTTCGGATTCTTTCCTGGACGTTTATCGGCGACGAGCGTATTCCTTCCAAGTAGTGGTGCAGCGGGGTACACGATTCCTCGTTTTTGATGTTACAAAACCCGAAACAGCCTTCCAGCAGCTGCTGCTGTATGCAGTTCAGTACCGTCGGAGATGCTTCCCTGGTTACCAGGTGGAAGAGAAGCTGGTCCAGGCTTCGGTATCGACTCAAGGACCTGTTTTTCTGTTCGACGAGGGCTTGGTGGACTATGGCTGGATCGGTACACCAACCGTAAGAGTCGCTGTTCGCGAAAATCCGGGTCTTTTCGATGGGTTCGTTCGTGATGAAACTCAAACACGACAAACAAAATTTTCGCAAGTCTGCAAACGATTCTGCTTCCCGGCTGTTTTTGTAGAATTCAATGTAGGCTTTTTCTGAGCTTACATCCTCTTCAGAATCGGATTGGGCGGTTGAGATTTCGACTTCTACCCCTGTTAACAACCATACGTTGATCAATACGAAATATTAATGGGAATTATTGAAATATACAGACTATATTCAAATGAAGAGGAATTTTGAGAACAGACACCATCTGCTGTACCTCCTGTAATTTAATTCTGAGTTGATTTTTGAAATGCTCAAGTTATGCTTGATAAGGCTTTCGTCTGAAAGCACCCCAAAAATTTTAAATCTTGGAATGATATATGGCGAAGATGGAAACAATACCACGGATCCAAACGTCATTTCAGTTCAAACCTAGCAAACAACCAGGTCACTTTATTGTGGGTGCCAGGTCACAGAGGTGTTTATGGTAAAGAAAAAACAAACTGCCTTGCAAAAGAAGGGTCAAATACAAAAATTCACGGTTCATAACCATTCTGATGAGAACTAAAGGCCTTATTCTTTGACAACACGGAAAAATAGCATTGTTGAACTCCGTCGAAAAAAATCAAATAATTAAAAATCTAGTAAAATTTTTCAAAATTCCTCTTCAATCAAATAAGTTATTTAAAAACACCTTCTCAGTACACTGTTTTATTGAAAGTTTTACGAGTTTTGCTCTCTCTGAAATAACCCTACAAAGCAGGATACAAAGCAAATGGCTGAGATGAAAAGTGAATTAATCAACTGGTACATTCGAATTAGTGTTTTCTGCCATTACACCTTAACCTTCAATGCCAAATCAATAAAAAAATGTATATATTAATCAGTAGCTTGGTTTTTTGTCACCCTATCTGATGATTTAATAGTAATAAGTGCTAAAATATGCAGGACCCACTAACAGACGTAAATGCTGAAAGTTGGGAATGACAGGAGATAAGTATACCTTAAAGATTTGTGAAAATACGGCAATAAGTTCTATGTCCTCACTTTACCGCGGTAGACAAAAAGAAATTTTTTAGATTTTGTCGAAAATTCCCTAAATACTATACCTATAGAGAATTTTATTAAAAACTTAAAAATATGGGGAATTATTTAAGCAAGGGCGGGTTCGATCCCCTCCGTCATCACGGAGCTAAAGTGGTTCGGAATCCACTGTTTAAGCTGTAGGTCCCGGGTCTCCCTTGCTCGGACAAGCTCAGTATTTGAGGGGTTTTCTACGAAAACCTGGGAGATTTGTAATAACAAATTCTTAATAAAAAAAAAATCTCTGGGTCAAAGTGGAAATAACTGCTATAAAGGCTAATTTTAAACTTACTTTTAACGTATATCAACAAAAATAAGCACCTCCTCAGTACCCTCTGACAGGCACCACTGAAACTATATTCGTTTTCATCCTCGACCACATTAGATTCTCCAAGCGAACTAGAAGATTGTTGGTTGTCCTTGTCATCTCTGAAGGAGTCATCTTCCTGTTTGAAGTTCCCACTGCACATCAAATTTATCATCTTTTGTCTGAAACTCAACACAATTTTGAACACCTCGTTCATAGCCGAGCTGGGGCCAAACTCTGCCACCCCGGTTTGTTTCAAAACCGTCATTAAAAAACAGCGCACGATAACTTCTAGTAGTTGTTTGTCGTTTTTCTCAAACTCCCAGGAATCAGGTTCGATGTATTCCACCAACTCGTCGTAGAACCAGTTATTGCTTCTGTTTTCTTGAGTAATGGCACAGGCCTCTTCGTACTGGACAGGTAGATCGAATGCCAACCTGCATTGATTCTGAACCCTCTCGGGTAAATTTTCCAAATATATCGGAATCGCTTCGAGATTGTTCGACGCGGCAAAATAAGAAATTTCCGACAGAGTCACCATTGGAATATTTTCGTTTTCTATGCCAGAAGAAAAAATGTCGTTGGAGAGCCAGTTGCGGCATCGGATTTCTTCTCTCGAGGGAGGGTCTCCTATAAGCATTCCACCCAAGCAATTACCGATGACCAGGGAGCAGATTTTTTGCATATCTATTATCCAGATCCAAGATTGCTCGGCCAACTGGTCCAGGGTTGGTGTTTCACTTCCTCAGAAAAAAAAGCATACTGTTGATACAGGTAAAATTTGAAACAGAAGTTTAATTCAAATCAAATGCAAGTGAAAAAACACCTTCGTGGAATTAGGTAGCGTTCAATTATTTTTTTGTTATAAACGGAAATAGCGGTCAATCAATTGCAATATCGGCTTCACCATCATTTACCATTCAGTTATTTACTCAAAAATTTTAATTTGGGACGCTAAGAATCCATTTTCACTTCTACGAAAACGAGCACACAAATTAGTTTACAGAATTAGAGAATACTGAAAAGGTATACAGTGAGGACGTAAATAGTCCTCCCCCCCATTAACTTTTGAACGGAACAAGTTATCGAGGTCGGGTAAAATTTGGGTAAAAAGGTACTACTTTTACTACTTTTTGGCATAAAAATGATAGTGGTCACGTGACCTAGTGTCAAGAGGACACCATCAACTTTTTTTTCTTCAAATGTAAGAGGGTGTCATGTGGCACCTGGTTTTGAAGGCTTTCTGATTCTCTATCCAACACCGTTTTGATTGTGGAAATCGGCCAAGCCGTTTCAAACTGACGAGGGTTTGAAATTTGCTTGAAATACGTGACAAATGAATCATTTTAACTATTAATTACAGCAGAATTTCAACTACGTCACTGATTCTGGTCGAAAAGCAAATTTTTACCACAAAAATTAGCAAAAAAAATTAGAAAAGCAAATTTTTACCACAAAAATTAGCTTTTGCTTTTGGTAAATTAGCAATTATTTCGACCAGAATCAGTAAGGGAGTTAAAATTCTAACGCTAGTTTTCATATGTAAGCGCTTATGATATTCGAAAGGTCGTGTCCTCCGGTCTGTGAAAAGTAGAAGGAGTATTACTTAGTCCAAATGGTATACGTGTAAACTACTTTTACTTCCGTAGAAAAAAGTGGTTAAACAATGGCAAGATCAGCTTAATTAGAAGACAATTTTACACCAATTTCCGTAGGAATGCGTTTGCGATAATTGATTTTTAAAAAACGGTATTCATATAAACCAGTAACAGCCAAGTCTTCATTTTTTCATTCATTAATACTAACCACAAAAACTACTAACTGTAAAGCGTTTTCTCTCAAAAGAAATGTATGAAATTCACAAACGAAAAACATACAAAGGGACTATTTTGTCTAACGTTATGACAATATCTCTGTAATATTTGTAAACATGTGCATTCATAACGCAGAAATGAGCTTGAAGATTCATATATAAACAAATATCGGAAAATTTGGAAGGTCAATTTTCAACAATATTGCGACACTCATTTTTATAACGAGTCCTCCTGTCTGTGAAAAGTCGAAGGTGTATTACTTAGTCCAAATGGTATATGTGTAGACTACTTTTAGTTCCAAAAGAAAAAATTGGTCAAAAAATGGCAAAACCAGCTTTATTGTAGGCCAATTTTACACCAATTTCTGTAGGCATGCGTTTTGTGATATTTGATATTATAAAAAGTTGCAATTGCATAATTCAAACACATAAACCAAACTAGGAAACCTTTGGTTTTCGGAAACTTTTTTGACGTTTGATGTGAAGATGCAATACGTTGCGTTGTCTCCCAAAGAAAGATAATGCATGACAATCACGAACGGAAAACATACATAGGGATTATTTTGTTGAAATGATATCACAGAATGAGCAATAAAATAATTGTCATTAGTTGCGCCGCATAACTTACTTGATGATTCCTTTTCATTATTTGTCAGCTCCTTTGGTAGCAGCTGGGTGAATCTGTCCAGAGGATCCATGAACTCCAGAATGAACGGGTATAAGGTTTTCAAATAAGGGGACGGCATCAAAAGCAGCGAGTTAAGAATCTTAAAAAGCATAGCCCCAGTAACAGATTCCAGCAGTACGTTGTACAACAATTCCAAACTAGATGGGTACATTATCAAAATATTGGAAGCTCTGTTCAAAATTTTAATGGCCAACTTGAAAATGTGAGAAAGGTGACTTGCGAAGCTGTCATTCTCCATAGATTGCAACCGATTCTTTGAGGAAACTGAATAATGCGCCAACATATGGTTTTGTAAAGACGACAGAAGTCTCTGTAGGTTGTTTATCTTTGAACTACCGGGGCTCTGCCATTTGAATTTGGTATTTATTGACATATACTTCAAAATACTGTCCAGCGTGTCTTCCTAAAAGATGAACATTAAAAAAGTTAAATAGCAAAGCCAGGAACAGTACTTACTGTGTTTTTACTATAAGCCTGCAACAAAGTATGCATCAGAGTCCCCGTCATTTTGAAATCTTGCAGTTTTTCGGGTGTAGTGCTATAACCCAACAATGCCGCGATATGAATGGGATCTTCGAGACTATTCAAGATGATTCCGAGAAGCATTTGTTGGCCCTGAGATAACTGGTTCCCACTTGACAAGTGCGAATGCAAAAACTCGACTCTTTCGTGGAGCTGCGGCAGCAGTAGCGGTGCGCCGATATTAAGTACTTCTCTGGCAGTGTCGTGAACTTCAGTCGGTGCATCTATATCTACCAACCTAGAAGTTTACTATTGAGTCCTATATGCTAAAAACAGCTCTATAGTTACCTGAAGAGCGCTGTCCTCAGAGCCTTGGCGTGACTGTTCAGCACGCTAGTATGCAAAGTTCCGTTGATACACAGGTTCAGATGTGTACAAAGGAGTTTCAAGGTAAGCAGGACGAATTGGTTATGTTCTTCGGCAGTCTTGAAAGGAAGCGGAGGAGTATCGTAGGTGAATGTTTTGGTATATTTTTCTAAGAACACCTTCAAGCGGCCAAAAGTTCTCTCGTGCAGGTCCAAACAAAAGGGCTTGTGTTTGGTAACGTTCGGGATTTCAGATGGAATCGAAGTCCAGGCGATTGAATGCGAGGTACCTGAAGACAAAAGTCAAACAGTAGGTCTGGATGATAAATAAGTACATGGTTCTAGAACACAGCACCGCGATGTCACATAGTGTCCACCTCATAAATATTTCATCTCACCTGCACTTATCTGACGGATGGGAACTCCTTCCAATCCAATCACTTTCAGGGGTCTGGTGATGGGACTCGAAGTATGACCTTGGCCGCACTGGCCCATGCTGTTGGTCCCCCACGCAAACACTACATGATCCTCAGTCAGCGCTAGGCAGTGAGTGTCTCCAGCAGATATGTCTACGATCCTGTATGGAGTCAGATCCTCTACTAGCAAAGGTCGGAGACAAATCGCGTCTGCCGAACCCATGCCTAGGATGGGGCCGCTTCCCCAAGTATAGACCTAGGGATGAAATGGCGATGAATACTTAAACTAGTCAGAGAAAGTTTTTTTCAAGTACCAGTAATATGGTTAGCATCTCAGATAGCACTGGACGTCCCGAGGATGTCCATTTTATGTCCCATTTAGGTCCGAACGTCCCAGAACCTAATATGGACATCCTGGGTACGTACGACTCTAAACGTTTTTGGGACGTCCGATGCGAATATCCCCAGGACGTCCAAACTCAGGCCAAATTCATATTACCGACTTACAACATTATTTTCGTGTCTTGTGCATTTTTAAAAAATTTGAAACGTGTTTTGGTTTAATTTTCCGTCTTAAATTTCATACATTTTCCACTGAGCTTATTTAGCTCAGTGAGTTTCTCCAGTTGTCACCAGTATTAGATGAATAGTTGGTATATTGTGATCAATTTTGCATGGTTATTCTGTTCGCGCTAGGTTAGTCAGGTCAGGTTAGGTTTGCTAGTAATTTACGCATTTTCAACTCAATTTGCCTCATTCTCATCTTTTCATTTAAACTTTCTGCCATTGCAGTGACCATCAATCACAGAGCGCTTATTGCGTTTCTTTTATTATCGTCCATATTTCAGTGAGTTCACAGTCTCGAGTCGTTGGGATGGCGACTTAAATCACACTCTTGATAGTTTATTATTTCTCTAACAATTCTCCAATTATTTTTTCCAAAAATAGACTTTTATTTCAAACCTGTGACTGAGTCTGTGATTTGTGCCATTTGTGGTCCTGTGCTGTCTTATCTCTTGCCTTGTGATTTCCTAACCTAACTCATAAACATAATTTCTGGTTGTGGCGGAATTTGAAGTTATTTTTACAATCAAAATAATACAATGATCTGAGAAAATATATTATCACGTATTTATTGCTGTTGTGAGCCGTGACTTCTATACTGTTCTATAGGTATTATGTTTTGTAATTGATGTAAATATTTGTGTCAGAATTTAAAATAATTCATAAATGTTTTTTGAAAATCACTTTCCATCATTATCCTTTTCACTTTTTCTAGTTGGTATGTCATTTTCTATTGACTAGGATCATGGGTTATAGAAAACTTTGAAAATTGATATCCTAAAAACATCCTTAGGATGTCCAAGCGACATTCATGGAAAACCTTACAGGGACATATAATGGACGTCCCCAGAACGTTCCAATTTGTAACATCGGATATCCCCAGGACATCCTAAGGTCGTCTTATGTCCAGTAATGGACATACTGAGGACGTCTTTGTGTTATCTGGGTACAAATCAATATAAAGACTTAGGGAGACAAAGAAGAGCTTCATCACTTGGAAAAAAACAATGGCAGTGGCGCAGTCAGGATTTCTTTGTCATCTTCTCAGTAGAAAATTTCTGTCAACAGCGTAGGTTGAAATTTTGATTGAGTCATCGTTTACTATATTATACATGAGAAAGTAAACTTTCACGACCGGTAATTTCTAAACTTTCGGTGGTTTTCGCGTTTGTTGGTCGTGATGTCGAGGTAATTCTACCTGACATTTCATCTACATCTGCGGTAGATATATTCAAAGGAGGTGTGGTAACAGATCAGGCAGACACAAGAAGAACTGAAGGTATAGGCACTCCGAGAAATCCGAGGACAACCACACAGTTATGTTTAATGAAACCAGGTACATGTTAATTGACTACATAGTTTGCACATTCAGTTAAGTTTTTTCATCTATACCTAGAAAACGGACTTTATCAATGAAAATCTATTTATTTGATGGATTTCAATATAATATTTTCAAATGTAATTATGAATGCTAACAACGAACAAACAGATGTAGACCTTTATTAAAATTACCTGTCCTAATGTAGTAACTGCCATAGAAAATGATGTTCCAGCACAAACTTTCTGTATTACCAACCCCTGCAAGGCTTCAATAACCTTTGGCCTGTAAACTTTGGCAATTTCACCGTGCCCTAATTTACCGTTTTCCCCTGACCCAAAAGACCACACTGTCTTTCCATCCCTCGAAACTACCAACGTATGAGAACTGCCGCAAGCTACAATTCCAACATCAACTTCAGCTAAATCAGCAACGAGAGTGGGAATATGACGAGCATTGTTATCTAAATGACCAAGCCTCCCGTGATCTCCTTCTCCCCAAGTGTAGAGTTTACCATCTTCAGTTATCGCAGCACTATGTCTATAACCTAAAATGTCAGAATGAGCAAAGGTAGTGATGAATGGATTGTTAGTATCATACACAGGGCTGTGTGAAAATAAGTTACCTGTGTTGATGTATTTTATTGTTTTCCCAAGAAAGGGTCCAGTGATCTTCTCGGGCTGCTTGTGAGTAGCACAATTTCCATGTCCCAGTTTTCCGTAATCACCGTCTCCCCAACTATAGACCTGCCCGTTTTCTGTGAGTGCCAAAGTGTGGCCGTCACTGCCTTTTGAACTTGACAGCTTCTTAATGACGGATTCCAAAAGTACTCGTTTCGGAAGGC
The DNA here is from genome assembly GCA_958298965.1 of Chrysolina haemoptera. Taxonomy (NCBI): domain Eukaryota; kingdom Metazoa; phylum Arthropoda; class Insecta; order Coleoptera; family Chrysomelidae; genus Chrysolina; species Chrysolina haemoptera. The sequence continues at coordinate 34,239,326 of OY282591.1, forward strand.
TTTGATTTGATGATTCGCCCAAACCTAATCTACCATAGCTGCCTTTTCCACAGGCACTGACATAACCATCCCAATGGATGGCAAAGGTGCAATATTGACCTGCTTCAATCTGAAAAATAACAACAATTCTATATAAAAATGGTATTATGACTGAATAGAAAGTGACAACTGTTACAGTTACTGAAAATTTGGTGTTTACTCTCCACGTGCCAAAGAGGGAACCTGCTCTTTTGGAAGATAAGTAGTTTTATTCAAATCGGAAGATTATGAGATCACAACTACTAAACAGAAACCAACTAGGATTGTTTTTATTGGACCAAAATACTGATGAAATCAAAGAAAGACTACGCATTTTCAACTGTATTGATGAACTGAAGTTGAAATTTTCTAGGCAATCAATCTTCTCAAAGAAATCGTATTAAATACTTTGAAGTTAATGAATGAATTCCAAAAATTAGTTAACAAAAATATAGCCCTCGGTTGGTATAAATTATTTAGACTAAGGAAGGATTTCAAAAAAATTTCATGAATGGTATGAGAACAACTAACTTTACAAAACTGGATTATTTCAATATTCTCTATATGAATATAAAAAGTTTATCAAATGAATTAAACCAGGTAGATATTTTACTAGACAAATATAAACAAACATATGTTAGTCTTGACAGAGACTTGGCTCAAATCAAATGAAAGTACTTATTTCAATATCCCTAACTTTTAAAATTAATAAAATTATATTGATAGATTTCAATTCAAATTAATGAACAGCACCAATGATATTATAAACTATAGAAATATTATACAGGGTGATCCTAAACATCATGTACATCCAAAAGGGGGACATTCCTTGGCTTATTTTACGACTGAAAGTTCATGTAAACATGGGTTCGCAAACCAGATTTTTTTTGTTTTTTCTTTATAGATTCTGCAGTTTTTGAGATATTTGGCTAAAATTGAAAGCACAGGTTACGTTATAGAGCATACATCAATGGACATGTCAAATGTTTGTAAAAATCTACAGGGTGATATTTTTTATTGAACATGTTCCCTTTTCTCCCTTTTTTTGAGGAGCGCCGCTAGTGAATTCTAACAGAAAAAATAAATTTTTTGGTTCGTTTAAAAACTTTTTTGTAGTTTTTAAGTATCTACGACCGTTATCGGGAAAAAAGATAGAAATTCATAAAAAAAGGTTTATTACCTGTTGTACTTGACTGAAAATTTTAGACTTGATGGGCAGCAGTATCTTCTCTTGATTTCCTTCAGCCAATTGATGAGACGAGTTACTCCCCCAAACATATACATCACTTTTTTCCAAAACTTGCATTTCCAATTCCGCCGCTGTTGATTCCGAAGTAGAACATGCCCCTCCATAGTCTATTGCCATGGAAACTAAAACTTCCATCAAGCAAAGAGCAGCTTTGAAAATGACTATTTCCTCTCCGTCATCTGCCGAAGTAGTTTTGTTACCCTCCAGATGAGCTATTGCCTTCTTGGCCAGTTTACTTGAAAGGGCAGGTCCTTTACTTGAAGCCTCTAAAGCCATATCGATCCAATCTAAAATATATCGAAGAGAGCCTCTTTGCAAAGCCAATTCAAGTAAAATTTCACAGGCTAGAACCTTTCCTCTATCGTCAGCAGCATTATCTTGCAACACAGCGTTTTTCAAGAAACTGCAAACTTGCTCCAAGCTGCTAGTACCTAGGCTCGTGAGTTGAGAATCATTAGAAAGACATAATGGCGGCAGTTTCTGTATTAAATCAACAGTTGTTTCCAGTACAGAGTTACACAAGGACGGTATTCCCAGGATGCCACTAACCTGCCAGTTTTGCTGTAGAAGCGAAAACAACAAACTGAGCCCTGTTTTCACACCGACTTCTAGTAGCGCCTGAGATCCAGAAGTGATGTCTCTGGGAACTATCGGTAAGGTAACAGCGCTTGTGCTAGGTTCGCTAGGCTGAGTGTCCACTTTTTCTTTGTCGTGGTACTTCTGAAGCAATGCAAAATAAATTCTTTTCAAAATCAGCAGTCTTTGTTTCAGCATCAATGAAAAGTGGGTGGAGGAACATACTTCTTTGGCAAGCAACAGTTGTGAAGTCAGGAGAGTTATGATATAATGATCGAGGTCGTTAACAGACGGTGGTTCGTTTTGGAAGCTCGGTAGTACTTGTACATCGTTACAAGATGATACAGTTGCGGGAATTAAGCGAACTTCCTTGTTCTGGAGTAAAATGTCGTACATAGATTGGACATGATCTCTGATAGCTATGTTGTCACAATTTTTTAAAGCCCATGTTGAATTGGTGTGGTCAACCCATTCTAATTCAATATCGGCACCTGTACTTTCCATAGTATATCTGAATAATTCAATCACTTCATTTATATATAGTCATTTCGAAAATGATTTGTTCAGTGAAAATGTGGAAAAATAAAGTGTTCTTTCATTATTTTCAATCACTCACAAAAAAAACTGTAGTAGTAATGAATATTCAATATTTATGAACTTTCACAGAAATTTTGTTTTTATAAAATCGTTGACAGATCTCAGGTTGGTGTGTCAAATTTCAGATTTCCATTTTTTTTGCATTTAATTCCAAATCCCCATATGAAAAAAAAAGATTCTGGGAATATCACAGAATTCATTAGACAAAGAAATATGATATGAATAAATAAATAAATTCAATTTATATTATTCATGAAATTTTCTTCTTTTTTTCCCCTCTCTCTGTTTTTTTTTTATACTGGCGCAATTGACCAGTGTATCCCTCAATATGTAGTAGTCCGCTTTACCCCGGCCTGGTTACAAGCGTAGGTAGTGTGAGATTTGTCAAAGGTTGAAAGAGGAATCTCTCTCGAAGCAAATTCCTTTTTAACCCAGTTTGCCTTTTTCTCTCAGAGTAATAAAAGACCATAGAGATGTCTTCTCCATCCTTGTTTGAAGTCAACATAACTTTGTTTACAAGCGAGGGCCTTATACATGTTGAGTCCGTATCCATTCGGGTAGTTTCGTGTATGCCCGCTCATTTCATTCAGATCAAGTTGTCATTCTTCGTTTGTATTATGGTCCTCCGTACTCCAAATGTGAACAAACTGTCCATAACATTTCACCACCCGTCACCCCCCTCGCCAACAAATTGTATAGAAAAGGATAGTTCATGTTCACTTCAAAACAGGTATTTGTGTAGATATAGGCAGGGCATCTCTATGTCTTTTATTACACAGGTTATTTCGTTTGCATCGAGGTGTAGCACTTTCTTACACCCAGTGTAATTAACACTCGATTTCAGCATTCGATTGCAAATTAATTTGACACATTCCTTTATTTGAACCGCACTCAGCTACACTCGATTCAAAATGTGGTGTAAATTACACTACACTACACCTTGATGCAAACGAATAAACGGGTACACTCGATCCAAAATGTGGTGTGATTAAATGTACACTACGCTACACCACAGAGCGAAAGAAAGGACCCAATAATAGGACACAGCAAAAAAACGCAGCATATTTGTAAATTATGTCAATTGTCAATTGTTATTGTCACTTGTCACCAAAAGGCAAAAATAGCAAATGGCGTTAATTTCTTATGAAAGTTTGCTCTAATTTTTTATTTTTTATATTCGTAACTTGGTTCTTGTTTGGAAAATATGGATTCCAAAAGTGGGCATAGCGAGGATGGTAATATTAGAAATAATACCAGTTTGATATTTACTAAAAAATATATTCATGTTTTTAGAAAGTACCCATTCAAAAACGTCCAAACAAAGTAACATCTTGCCACTTTGGGGCAATGAAAGGACGATGAATTTGAACCCTTTAATATTAACGAATATTCAGAGTTCCCACTATTTCAAGGGTAGGTATGTTTACTTCAATGAAAAAAGTTATTTAATTGTTTTGATATATTTACTGAAATTTCAATAATTTTCAGTTAACTTGTATGAACTGAAAACCTACCATGAAGTAGTAGACGAAATATATTACAAAGTCAGTCATTTGGAGCCTTGGGAAAAAGGTTCAAGACGAACTTCGGGGCAGACAGGCATGTGTGGAGGTGTTAGAGGAGTAGGAGCAGGTGGAATCGTCTCAACTGCATACTGCCTTTTGTATAAACTCTTCACTCTAAAGCTGACGAGGAAGCAGCTGAACGGTCTCATCAGCCATTGTGATTCTCCCTTCATCCGTGCTTTAGGTTTTATGTATATACGCTATACTTTCCCTCCCGCCAATCTGATAGAGTGGTACGAAGACTATTTGGAGGACGAAGAGGTGCGTAACCAAAGGTAGAGTGATGTCTATCAATTTTTTCAGGTTTTTTCTGTGGAATACAACATATGATACATGGATCTTAAATTTTGAGTGTTGCAGGAATTAGATGTCAAAGCTGGCGGGGGCCAGACAATGACCATAGGAATGATGTTGAGACAGTGGTTGGTTAAGCTGGAGTGGTTTTCAACTCTTTTTCCCAGGATACCTGTCCCAATCCAACAGAAAATTCAGAAACATTTAGAGGTAAGCTTGACATTGGTTTTGAGTTTAAATTTGGAAATATTCCAGGGTTTTTCCATAACAAAAAAAAAATGGGAAGGTGAAGAACAATGAGTTTTTTATAGGACTTTTTATTTTTATAATTGTTTCTGTAGGTTTTCTTTTTATTGATTTAAAAAAAAGGTTTCTACACAGGCCTACGAATTCTTTAAATAGAATACTGACTATCTTCTAAAATCAGGAAAAAAAAGAAATCTATTCGTTGTTGAAAATTCTTTAACTGTGGTGTTTCATGTTGAAAATGTGTTTATGTGCCACAATTACTTTATTTTAAATTCTCTACTGCAAACCCAGTCTACAATTAAAATAATGATTTAATTCAAACTGTTTTGAAAATCTTTATGGGCAAATTTGTATAACAAAAAATATTCTCAAAAATCAATTGTGGAAGTATATGGAGAGAAGGGTACTTTGACATTGTTGAATTTACTATTTCATTTATTTGATACTCTCCGGCAAAAATTCTCGAACCAATTTGAACAGTTTTTGGGTTGCTTAAGGTATCTTTTTCAAACAATTGATCAGATTAATGGGTCTATATTCAGAAAAGTCAGTTTTCTTAAAAGCTTTATAAGTGGGTTTTATTGAAGACGATTTAAATTGTTTTGGAACATCTGTTTTGAAGGTAAAACTAATAATGAATACTAGAGGTGTTAAAATGCTTTCATGTGTAGACTTGAAGGTCTGTTCTCTATTTTGGGAATGAAATTTGTTTATTCAGAATGTATTACTCTTCAAGGGTATTTTTAAAAACACCTATAGCAATTAATTATATTTACTTTTAGAATCGGTTTCCTCCTCACGCGATCCAGGCAGCTTCGGAAAGAGCTAGACAAGACAGGAATAACTATGAGCGTGACAACAAAGCCATAGGTAACGCCAGAGAACAAGGCAACACTAGAGAATTCGGAAACAACAGAGAAGTCGGCAACCACAGAGAAAGGGACCAGAGACCACCCCGAGACGACCTGAGACGAGACTTTTTGAGAGACGACGACCGCCGATTGGACAGAGACCCGCGCTTCGATAGGAGAGATAGAAGCGAATCTTTCGAAAGGAAAGATAAATATCGGGATCTCGACAGACGAGCCGGCGAGAGGAAGTTCCACGATCGCAGCCCCGTCAGACAAAGGAGCCCCGTCAGGCACAGAAGTCCGCCGAGGCAGAAGAGTTACGGCAGGGAGAGAAGTCAACAGCGGCCTCAGTCACACAGGCATAGGGAGAGGGATGACGAGGGGAGAGGTAGGAGGAATCGGTATTGAGGTCGGGATGGTTTGAGTGTTGGTCAAATTCTCGATTCGTTATTTTGTGAAGCGTTTTGGCAGCGTTCCTTTTTGAACTTTGAACGGAATACAGCTGGAGTAGGTTTGCTAGATACTGCACTATCGGTGAATCACTGTATTTTGTGATGAGGGTTTTCAAGTATTCAGTTATTATATTTTTTTTTATGCCAAATTATTTTGACCACGACATTTTCACAATTCAAGACAGCCAAGGCCGATTGACAAGAAAGTGTTTGCGTATTTAAGTTTTATATTGTGTGCCTAACAATCGAATTTCCTCAGCATTTTCAGGGAGGATTTGATCACTTTTCTCATTTCGGAGAAAGATTTACCTCATAGCTTAAAAGCTTGTATATAATATTTAAACCAAACTTGGAAAAAGTTACTAGATTAATTCGTTCTGTTTATTATATCAATTGATTTGTTTTTTCCTTTTTGTAACTTGATAAAAATAAAGTTAGAGAAAATATACAAGTTTATGTTTTTATGATATCGCAGATTTATAATCTGTAGGTAATATTTGGTAAAGTAAGCAGGGTATGCTTTATTTTGTAAGAAAAGTGTTTTGATTTCGAGAGATTTCATAAAGTCTCTTCCTGATGAGTGGGAAACCAGGAAACAGCTGTTCTCGGATGATTTAGCACTCCTTTAAAATGGAAACACCCTTAAAACATAAATTTTTCAATTAATTGGAATATTTTTTTTAGGTTGGACCTCCAAAAAGTCCACTATGACACCAAATTTCATGAAAAAAAAGTTCATTTTCAAGGCCAACTATTCTTATTACTCTAGGTCAAAAATCCAAAAAAAGTTATTAGCGATTTTTTTTAGAACAAAATCTTACTAAACCACTGGATTCGCAACAGCTTCATTTAAATAAGACCCTGTGTATTTTTCATCAAAAATTCAATTATTTATTACTTATGAATGTTTCATTACATGTCTGATCCTTTTTTGCTATCACAACAAAACAAAACTGTTGAATCTACAATCTTCCTAAATCTACAATCTTCCACAGATCTAAATTTAAAGGTCAGATCATCATCAACCAATGTAAAAAAGAATCGAATATTTGAATATTCAACAGACAATTTGCAAATAATGAAAGAAAACTAGCCCTGGTATGGATCTCTGAGGAACTCTACAATAATTTTTTCCCAAATCGGAATATCTTAATTTCATTCTTATTGTTTGGGCAGTTTCACAAGCATGATTGAAACCAAATGAGAGCAATATTTCTTACAATTTTGAATTTTTGATAGATCAACCAATAAAAAAAATTGGCCCAACTATGGAACCCTGAGTAATACCACATTTTTTCTTTTTTAATGTAAACTAAATTGGGGTAACCCGTGAATTAATAAATACATTCTTATTCCTCAATTCAAACCAGAAGACCTTTTTTTGGGGATATAATACAAAGAACAATAAATTACTGTTTCAATTAAATATATTTAAAAATACAATTTGAGATCATCTTAACAAAAATATTTTATAAATGAACTAGTTCCAGATAAATTCTATGAAAAACTGAACTTGATATTATAAATAGAACACCAACAGAAGATTTTCACCACTTTAATCACTTCGTCAACATTTTCTAAATTCTTCTAGAACGTTGAAATGCATCTCAAGGCTTGGTTGCACATCACTAAAATGAATTTTGTGTGAAATTGGAGCTCCAAGCTCTAGAAGGGTGCTTCTGAAGATATTTTCCTCTTTTTTTATCCAAGGACGATGCCTATCTTCCACTTGGTACGGAGTGACATGTACATGAATTCTTATGCCTGAAAAATACAGGCAGTTGAAAGGCAGGTGGAGGGAAATCGAAACCAAAATTTTTTTTTCAATTTTTTCTTCTGTTTCTTTTCTTAGAATATGATTTATTTTTTAGTATAAATTAAACAAAAGTTTTCATAGACTCATAAAACTTAATTTACAGTATTGTAGGAATAAACCTAATCGTTCATGCTCAATCAGTAAATAATTTAGTGAAAAATCATCAGCAATAATGCAGTTTTAGTGAAGTTTTTGTGTTTTTGCAAAAATGAGAGATTTATTCTGAAAAATGGTATTGAATGATTGTTTTTATTTTGTATTTACCTAAATCTGTGAGTGTCTCTAATAATGGGCGGGAGGTCATCCAAGTGTTAAATTTGCCACTATGACCTCCATCCAACCAGTACATATCTTTGATTTTGGAGATTATCCTCGGAAGATTGGTATCACTCGAAGTTGATGTTTTACTGTAATGAAATTCATGAAGAAATTGGTTCAGTACAATGCATCCTTTGCTAAAACCGATGAGAATCAAGTCATAATTTGCAAAAACATTTGGGTCCGTTTTTAGAGTGGTTAGAGATTCTTCTTCGAGTCCTGACCTTTCTCCCTAAAAAAAACAGAGGAACACTTGAACACAAGTTTCATTAATATGGTATGGGTATTAATTTTTTTAGGCATAAAATTAAATCTAAAACACCGTGATTCAATAGGCCACTTGTTCTTGATAAGTGATAAACTAGAATTATTCATACAAAAAAGAACCTGTAAAAAATTTCCTGACAAATATGGTAGAACTTTTTAATTAAAATATCCTACCAAGTTCCTTATTGTGATGCTTTTCTTAGACAGTCGTAAAGCACTGAAGAGTTCTTGTTCTGTCATTACCTTTAAGCGTTCTTGTATGTTGAATAGTAATTTGTCCAAATGTACTAAAGCTTGATGCATTTGTGTATGGTTTGGCACCCCATATTTGCCACAAGGAACAAAATTTTCGTAACAGCTAAACGTTTCGAAGTCCTTCCTAAAATAAGAAAAATTCATGGTATTATAATGCACCTTCGTTTTTGGAAATTCTCTGATCATATTTATTATGAAAGTGTATGTAGATCTGGAAATATTCTCTGGAATTGCAAAGGGGAATATTCTCCATTGAAAAGTAGAAGTATGGAAAAACTCAACGATGAAACTGGAGAATTTTTTTGAAATATCCAATTCCCCAGCTAAAGCCACCCTGGACGTTGAACTACATTTGATAGATATTGCAAAAAGACCCCAACTAAAAAAAAATCTGAAAGTGAAAATTTGCATTTTCTTTCAGATATGATTTTTTGTTCATCCACTTTTTACTGAAAATTCATGTGGATAAATAAGATAGTGATTATGTTATTCAAAGTATCACTCGCAGAAATCGTTCAATTCATGAAAAAAAAAATCATATTTTTCTTTATTATTTGTCTTTTAGCCGCAGATGGTTCCACATCTGATTTCATAAACATGCTGTTAATATTTTCAGAAATATAAAAATTTTTTGGAATGTTATACAAGCTTTGTTCAAAATTTTATAATTATTAAAGCAAAACCCTGATTCGTTGATTTTTGAAAAATCAGGATGTTTCTCTTGACACTCACCTGACAGAATTCACAACTACGATATGAGATTCAAGGAATTTTGACTGCAATAGTTTTGCCATATTTTCCAAGTTCCATTTCACATAGTCCTTATTTTTTTTGTTACCAAGCATATTTTCTGTGAAATCCTAGAATTTAAATAGCAGTGTAAAGTAAAATTGAGTTTTCCAAAAGACTAAGTAAAAATATTCCTTCAATTCATATATACAATAATTCAGAATTTAATCAGGCACTTAAAATAGATGTCATCTGTTACTGAATATGCCCCAAAAAACTGTTAATTTTACCTGAACATCTCCTCCGAAAAATATTACAATATTTGGTTTCTCTACTCTCTTTGTAGGTGTTCCATACACAATGTCATTGAATCTTTCTCCAAAACCAGCAACTTTTGTCAATCTCAGTAGAAGAGGTATACTTTGACGACCATTCATTTTTGTAGTGAAACACTTTGTTTCTCAAAAGTACACTATGCCATAAATTGATTACCAATCTAAAACTTGAAGAGAATAGTATTTTTGACTTGTTCAAATACTTATTTTTCCTCAAATAAAAAACTTTTTCAGCGGCAAAAAAAATAATGAAGTTTCCACTTGTTGGTAAAAGTGGTAAAAGTCGATACATACTATATAAGTTCAAAACATGTACTATAAGTACAGTTTCCAAAAATTAAGTGAAAAGCTAAGAAACGTACAGGTATTTTTTTAGAAAGGACCCACATGTTGAAATTATTCGATTTTATTATGGAACTCATAGCTGATTAATGATTATTATGCAAATCTCACTTCAAAAAATGTAAAATTATACACAAACAAAAAACAAACAAAAGCAATCAATAAATACCTTTTGCATAAAAGTAAAAGCGTTTTGACATATTGTTTTATTTTTGGGATTTTACCCATCCAGTCTGATTAGTCTGAAAATGAAGTGCAGAAAGACACATAAATATTTGTAATCTCTAACAGAAAACAACTACTTCCCTGGCTAAAGCCACGCTGGACACTGAACTACATCTGATAGATATTGTGAAAAGACTAACTGATAAGAAAAAATCTTCATCTTCATTAAATAAAATAGGGAGAATGTTATTAAAAAATTTCACTCACAGAAATCGTTCATTTCATTGAAGCAAGGTTCGCTTCTCTCGCATTTAATTTCTGAAGAGCCTGCTTTCCAATTTTATCAATCTCCCTGATGAGCTTGGCAAAGCGAAATCGATTTTCGTCAACCAAAATGTATTGGGGATTAAATGCGAGGGAAGAGAACCTTGCTTCATCAAAATGAACGATTTCTGTGAATGAAATTTTTTAATAACATTCTCCCTATCTTATTCAATGAATTTTCAATGAAAACTAAAGAAAATTTAAAAAATCAACTATCTGAATGAAAATGCGAATTTTCACTTTCAGATATTTTCTTTTCAGTTAAGAGTCTTTTCACAATATCTATCAGATGTAGTTCAATGTCCAGCGTGGCTTTAGCCGGAGAAGTAGTTGTTTTTTGTTAGATATTACAAATAAATCACATTTTTCAATTTCATGGAGAATGTTCCCCTTTTCAACATGAATACCCCCCAAGAGGTTATCTTGAACGATGGAAAATAGCGACTAAAGTTGGTCTTTCAGCCGCAGATGATTCCACAACAGATTTTATGAATATCGTATTCATATTTTCGAACAAAAATCACACATGAATAAGTTTACCCTAATAAGTTACTGAGTTAGACTTGTCTTAGTCTAAGTAAAAAGTACCTAATATTGTTGGTACCCAACTTATTGCATTCTGAATTTGCTTATTTGAAAAAATAAGTGCAAAATAAATACTTCTCTATCAAAATGAAAAAATTGATGTTTTAGAAACTATGATTCTGTTATCAAAACTTGTTGAAAACAGTAATTGCAAATATTTGGGGATAATGATTTTCGTCAAGTTAATATACATTTGAAACGAGTCAATAACAGATATATCGAAGCTTTTTTGTTTTGAACCTGAATTATATTTATATATGCCATTCAATAAAATATTACCTGATGACATATCAAATATAATTGGAATTGAGAATCCCGTGTTCTGTTCTGCTACATAATTTTTTCGTCCACTTCACATCAAAAGCCCCCTTCCACCCACCTTGAAAAATAACTACTGTTTATTGTTCAAATGAGGAAAACATGCAGTGTTTAATAATACTCTTCTTCTTCAGTCCCCCGTATACGACGACAACACCCCACCAATCTCATCTGAGTGTCTTCTAAGCACTGCCCGAAATCCTCCTTGATCTCCTTCACCTTTTCCCTTATCTCCTCCCTCATCAAATTATAGCACATCGCCACCAGCGCCAACCCAAAAAATATATACACGTAACTGATCACGAGCTTCGTCTGATTCCCCTTGTCCCCCGTAGCGTAGTTGGCCCCCGGAACAAAATCCCCCATACCGAGCTTGCACAAGCTGGTGACGCAGAAATAAATGCTGTCCAAGAAGTCCCACCGCTCCCAAGTGAAGAACATGATGGCCCCAGTCAGGATGTACGCTACAATCACCCACAGGCAAGCCGTGGAAGGCACGATTATACGTTTCGGCACATCCCCTTGTTCTTCGTCGATATCGGTGGAGCACTCGTAGAGTCTTCTGTACAACCAACGGAATCCTCCAGCCAGGGCATCTCCCACGTTCAGGAAGTAGAGGACGTACAAGGGGATTCCTACGAGGGCGTATATTATAGTTGCCAGCTTCCCGTACTGGGTTTTCGGGACTAGGTTTCCGAACCCTATCATAGTGATAATACTTAGCGAAAACATCAGGGCTGCTGGGAACGTCCATACTTCCACCATCTTCCTGTCGTCATACCCGTGGCGGAGAATCTGCACCACCGTGTCCTGGTAGGCCTTCAGCACCGTTCCTGCTTCATCGGTGAAGTTTTTCTGATCGAAGGTGTTGCAGAAGATCGCCACGTCGTACAGCTTGTAGGCGTATTGCGCTCTGATTCTGACAATCTCGTCTAGTTTGGGGTTGCTTCCGTCTTTTTCGATGTGCATGAAGCTGGCTGCGCCTACTAGGGTGTATCCGAACACTAGCACCCCCATGCCGATCTGGGTGCACATGAAGGCTACGATTTTTCTGCAGAAGTCTTTTATTTTCTCTCTGGGATCTATGTCGCTCGCTGAGGACGAACCTCGACTACGAGAACTTCCTCTTAGGTGACGATCGCGAATTTCCATGGTCGGGAATGTTTTAACTTGGATACATTGATGGAATGTGCAAAAACACGCTGAATATTTTGATAAAATGTAACAACTGACGCTCTGTCGAAATTGAAATAAATTTCAAGTACATAAAGAGTTATTTTTAGCCTTCCCATCTGTTTGGCGAGCAGCCAGGTCATCAAACACTGTTTTTGACAGTTAGTATAGTGATTAAATCATTTTGTATTTTGTGGAGTATTGCAGTGATTTATTGCTTTTATTATAACATTTATAATCTATATACAGGACGTTTACCCAGCAATTAAAAGGAAGCTTGGCTTCAATCTGTAATTTCATAAAAACTTTACCAGCACTTTTTGCTATTGTTCTGAGCGTATTTCTTGTTTTCAATCATATTTTATAATCATAGTAGAATTTTTAACCTATTGTGAGATGAAAAATGCAGGTTCATGCTACTTTCGAAGTCAAATGTAGTACATCAAATATCTGGTTACAAAATGTCTTTCGAGAATTTTTCGGACAATATTAATATGACCAAATTGGACATATAGACCTTTGTTGTTGTAGTTAGAGAGAAGTCTTGAGAATTTCTCAATACAAATCCCAATCTCTTTAACTTTTCGAAGCCATTTCTACCTCGCTTTCGATATGTTCTGTAAAATTTAGATGAGACACGAATACAACTCCTAGATATATTATAGATTCAACGAATTTAACACCACCCCCTCTATGTGATAAGAACTCCCATTTTTTTTTGCTTTGAAGAAGCTAATATATGAACGTCTGGGTGAAGGTGAGTTTGTTTTCGTAACACCAAACGATCAGAATGTCCAAATCTTCTTGTAATAATAACTGATCATCTGCCAACTTTATGCTCTTGAATATTTTTAGGTCATCCTCAAACAATAGATATTCACAATTTTTTATGCAGCTTTCAATATCATTGATGAATAAAATAAAAAACAGTCACCCAATGTGATCCTTGAAGGACACCTGATAGAACCTCACTGTTATCAGACTTACTACATATATCCTGATAAAAAACTTGATGAACTGTTCCTTTACGAGCAAGTCTTGAAAGTTTTCATATTGTGTGAGCAAAAGTATTAAATGCGAGGGGGGCCTTACCTTTCAACATGCGATTCTAAGTACCACAAAAATCTCAGACTCGAGGTTAGGTTTTATAATAATAAAATATATTATTGAGAGCCTTGCTATTCCCTAATATAATGGATAATGATTTCCTATAATGAAGTAATATTAAACATTCTCAAGACTGGACTTTCTTTGGAAATGGCAGCCAACAACTTTCCGGCTTCGAAAAATACAAATCTAAAAATCTCCTTTGCCATGAGAATAGAGAATAAAATATTGGGTTTTTATATGAATTGGTACAGTTTTCATTGATACAAGGAATTACTTTTGGAATAATATTCCAACTTTTTTTCAGAAATAGATAATTATAAATTATTATTCAAAAGCTATTAAATAAAAGGTAAAAAAAAAGGTTACTTTTTTTGTTTTCTTTAAAGATTTCTAAAAAAAACCTGGTGTATCGACTGATTCGCTTCTATAATTGAATCCAGAGATGGCGACCTCATAGGATTCTGTTGTTGACAGTACTAAAGGTAACTTTTCATGTTCCTAAATTTGAAGACTCATATAAAAAATGCTTTATTTTTAATTTTAGTTAGTTGCACTGTTAGTTAAAACTGATACCAGTAATAATTAAAACTACTCGGGACAGTAATTCCGTATGTTGTTATTCATTTCATATTCGTACGCAATGCTTGAAATTTCTATTCATGAAAATTTACCTTGAGAAGGAAATCGACGCTGGTAATTTCATTTGTTTTCTCAATAATCAAGTTGGTGAATTTCGCGTTTTATTTCACAGGTATGAGTCGCTACACCAGGATTTTTGGGCATCTTGGTTTTCTAAGTTTTCTTCATGGCATGACGTGATCACAGACCTCATACCAATAGTGGTGTGGCCTTGAAAAACCAGCAGCTGATTTTGAAGTACTCTGATTGGTTAGAGACAAGACGTCAGCGTCAAAAATCCAATGTGGAAGCCCGGCTTAAGGACGGAATCTCCGGTAATTACACCGGTAACCAGGCTGGAATGGATTCCCATTTACCAAAAGAAGAGAGGGCTGGACTGATATTAACAGGAATTCAGGAGAAGAAGAATCTTTTGTATCTCTTCTGTTTTTAGATATTGCTTTCCAATGGCACACTTCTCCAGCGCACCCTCTCACTAATCAGAAATCCGTCCTTTTCAGGCCTGGTTACCGGCAAGAGTAGTACAAGTTTCGTCTAGAGACGAAAGTGTAATTTTGATCGCAGCAATCTCTCTATCCAATAAAAAATTTACCATTTTTATTTTTGGTCCTGTACGTAACGCCCAGTAAGTCGAATAAAAAAAATAATAATTGGAAGTTTTCGTATTTGATTTCAACTCTTTGAAGCACACTGTATATAGGGGTTATTTATTGTACATACTATAGGGGCAGCAACTTTCAAAACCACAAAAATAAGTTTATACAATAGTTTTATTTGCATAAATTCAATATTACATTAATTACAATGAACTATACAAACATTCAACATTTCAATTAGATGAACATGCCATAACATGTGAACTCATGACTCATAATTCCAGTTCTTTGGAAATATTTGCCGAAATATCCTGAACTTTTTAGTTGAAGGTATTGAAATTTCTTCACTCGTGAAGGAGCTCAAGTAAATTTTTAATACATGTAGATGGCTGTACAATTTTCATTTCGATAAGAGATTATCGAAATTCCAAAATATTTTTCTTCTGACTTCTCTGTATGCTGTATGGAAAATACTTCACTATTCAGGTCAACTATGGAACACGAAAAGTGGAGGGTATTTCAATAGGGTAACAATCAATAACATCCAATGATTCTCAATGCATTCCTAGAAAAGCACCAATATTTTTCTTCTGCGGCGAAACGACAGGTAGGTATAAGTTCTTAATTTTTTTCGCGCAACATATTGGAGAGTGCAGTTATGTTGAAAGATCCAATGACTTATTATGAAACTCGTATTATAATTTTCAATGATTTTCAGTCAGAGCCCACGATTTGTCTTCCATGCTAACGATGATAGCTTGTTCAATTTTCTCATGTATCCACACCAACATTTCTTTTTGTCCGGATATTTTTATCTGTTGAAGCCGTCCGGTAGTCACGTCATTCTGAAAACAAATCAATCGATATTAGAAATATATTGGGTAGTATTCATAAAAGCTAGCCAATGCCTCAACAAAACGAATTGGTCTGTTTCAAGAAATCCGAGTAAACGCATTTGCTCAAAGGTTTATGAACACTAGTTGAAAAACTTGTTGGGAATAAACCAAAATACCGTAGAATACGATTGTCGACAGTCGATATGTGCCAAAGTTGCGTGGTATTTCGAATTGTATTGGTTCTCATACTTGCTCAAATCCGATAAATATATAAACAGTTTTGAGTAAATGAAGCAGATCCAAAAAAGTCTCATATCAGCCAAAGATAGGAATGGTCCTTCATATCAGCTGCAGGAGTGTATCACATACCGTATACACTGTAGAAAAGTGTAAGCATCTGAACCACTGAAAGATCTATGGGTACAAGGTTGAAAGAATATGAAAGAAACTGCAAGCCAAACAGACCAATCGGCGTAGCTGAACATGCATTCAGCGAGGGAGACCACAAAATACTTTGTGGAGACGTGCAACATTTTGCCCACACTCAAGGATATAATTCGTACGACAAGCAATAGAAATTCACAAATACATGGACAATTTCAATAGGAAGGAGGTAACCCTGAAAATAAACCAAATCTGGAATTCGATTCTCAGAAGTCAAATTAAATAACGATCAACTGCCAGCCAATAGGATATCGGCAAACCCCCAAGGTCACGTTTCCAACTCCACCGGCCATATATAAATAGAGCCTTAGATCAACTAGAAGTTAGTTGTTTTTGACCAACATCGGAGATTGGCGGACATCTGAAGAAGCTATAAGTAGCCACTAGCGCCAACGAAACGTTAACCAATTTATTTTTCAGTGATGTTGAAATTTTTCCGTTGTCTGATCATTCATCGTTTCCAGCAGTTTTCTCTCTGATCGATATGAATAAAGCCAATAAAAGTACGAATTTTATAATAACGCTTTGATTGTATTTAATATCAATTAATTTAAAAACGTTTAATATTATACAGAGTAGAATCCGGTTTACAGCCAGCGATACTCGAGTGACCAGTCGAGAAGTATGATTTGCTAATTTGAGAAGTACAGCTATCTGATTGGTTAAACTGAAATGTCACTGGTGTTGGAGAAGCTCTTTAAGGAGAGACTATCCAGTAGTATCCAGTAGCTACATACCTGTCTCATATTTAGTACCAAGTCAGTTGAGTTTATTTTTGGCATGGAAACTATATCGTCCAAATCCGTCGCCCATTCTATCTCCCATGGACCCCACAGCCTGCATTTGTTGGTTCGTAAAACATGCCTGGAAAGAGCGAATTTACTGCTACAAAACTCAAAAAAAAACAATATTTGATGAAACTTCTTGTTTATATAGTTGAATATCACATTTAGAAATTATTGTGCATATGAATCATACTCACTCCAATGACACTATTATAATCGATTTCCCGATTTTATCTATTGCTGCGTGCGCCCAATAAGTGTCATTCGCAAACCTTGAATTTCCTATTGTTTCCAACAGATGGTGCCCCATCGATTCATGTATCGATAGTGGACGGAGACCCTGAAATTTCAATCTTATTATTATTACTGGTTACTCTAAAAGGGCCACGGAGCCACTTAACTTACTAAATATTTGTTCTTATATCTAGTGAGTCTTTGATGGATCTTGATCGGCTCTCCCAAAATAGAGGCTCTTCTCAAGGCTTCCTGTGCTACTTCTACGCTGTCAGACTTCTCGTCAGGATGTCTGGTGATCAAGGATTGTAGCGCTTTTCCAGTTGTTCTGAAGAACATTTCGCCATCACAGTTGATACCTGCTTCAAGAAAACAAACAAAGTTTGCAACATTGCAACTTTTTTACTGTGTGTCATTTTTTATAGAAGAAGAGAAAATATTGGAGAATTTAGCATTAGGTCACGACTCCTACCGGGAAACATTTAAAACTCTATAAACAGTGTTTCTTCACAACTGTACCTGTGAACATCACAGTTACTATTCAAGAAAACTAATATTTTCACTTCAAATTAACACTCGAGGGATATGAAAAAACACTGTAGAGATTTGAAAAAACACTCGAGGGGAGTACAACAATAAGTCGAACAAGATGAAATTGAACAGAACTACAAATGACAATGATTAGATTATTCCACAAGAATATTCTGATAAAACTTCAAACTGATACTTGAGGGATATGAAAAACTACTCGAGAGAATCAAAACACTAAGACTAACACGATAAAATGGAACGAAACTGCAAATGACGATGATTTCGTGTTTTCATGTAAACAAACAACTGTGCTTAGGCGCCATTTATTCTCCATGGGCTTCAGAGTAATAAAAGACATAGAGATGCCCTGCCTATACCTACACAAATACCTGTTTTGAACTATCCTTTTCTATACAATTTGTTGGTGAGAGGGGTGACGGGTGGTGAAATGTTATGGACAGTTTGTTTACATTTAGAGTAAGAAGGACCCTAATATAAAGAAGAATGACAACTTGATCCGAATGAAATGAGCGGACATACACGAAACTACCCGAATGAATACGGATGTACCATGTTTAAGGGCTTCGCTTGTAAACAAAGTTATGTTGACTTCAAGACAAGGATGGAGAAGGAACCTCTATGGTCTTTTATTACTCTGAGCATAAAACCAACATCATACTGTAATTATTTTATGTAGGTATACACATGTTAGTTTTTAGGTGCTCTTGTATGTATATCTTTATGGAGTTGTCTGGTTGTTGTGATGGTTGAATATGTTGTAATGCAATTGCATTTATAGAAGTGTACAAGGTTATTATTGTTGTTATTATTTTTCATCTTTATATATTTTTTAAATTTTGACTGTATGTATTTATTGTACTCATACCTACCTGTATTATATTTTCAATCCTGTTTTGTCAATGAAAATATTTATGGAGAATAAAGCATATGAAAATTAAACTTAAACTAAAAAACTAATGAACCTTGTTTCAAAATTTAAATGGTTGTAGTTCTCATATAAAACTACTGCATCGTTTCGGAAATATTTTAAAGTGAATACAAAATTGGACCCAAAACATATCCTTGGGGAACTCTTTCATTAATGAATACCTTGCTAGTTTCAAAGTTGGGCATGCTGATGGACGGGACTTCTAACATAACTGGTTTTTATGGTTCAATATTTACCATTTTGGTTTTTAACTATCAATTGACTGAGCGCATTAGGAACTCCCGTGGCAAAATTCCTACTGGAAATGGTAATCGTCTTCGGCACTATTTCAGATTTGTGATAAGAACCATGGCGTCGAATCCGTTGGATGTTCTCTATGTTCTGGTTTGCGAAAATATCTACAACACAAGCTTCAACTGCCACTGGAGACATGTTGATGTGACCCAAGAGACAACGAGAGCCGTAAAGAAGGAAACTTGCCATTTTTTCAGACTCGAATTCGCCTATCTGGAAAATGAAAGTCAGGATACAGTGTTGATCAAGTGGCATAAGATGCTTCAAAAACAACTGACAACAGGTGCACTGAATTATTATTAGACCAAAGCTACGAAAGGCCCCAAGATTGATCGTTGAGGTATACCTCACTTGATGTTCACTAGTTTTTGGAAGCATCTAGCAAATAGTCAGGGAAATACCTCAATAGCTGGCTGTATGGCAAAAGTGTTGACTAACACTTGTAGACCCAAGACGTGCGAGTAATACTGTTGCAAAAATTGTGTCGAGGCTTGGTCGATTAAGTTTAAAATGGACTTCCACAAGGTTGCACTAAGATCTACTTGTTCTATCGAAGATATTCTGAAAAAAATTAATGGATAAACACAATTGAGTATAAATAATTTTCATCAAAACCTACTTGTGATTAACACCTTCTAGTGGCATGTAAGGCGACATATTGTATGGAAAAAGGTGATCTAACACTTTGAAAGCACGTGCTTTATTGCCAGCTAGGCCCATTTGAATTTTATTCGAAATATTCAACTGAACATTGAAACTAGTCAGCGTTAGATATTCTATGACAGTTCTAGTACGCTGGGATATATCCTGAAACAAACGTATAACAACTTATCGTAGAAGGCCGTCACAAATAATGACATGTGTATTACTTATATTTCGGACCACCATCATCGTCTTAGTGGTTGAAAAATTTGTACTTCTTTCAATTTTTTCACTGGCAAATCAAAAAGCTACGCGTTGTTTTGTAGGTCTATCGGTATGGTGTAATCACGGTGTAATTACGCGCGGTTTTGTGTCGCGCGTGGTTTCGCACTTTTTCTCCCTCAAAAACGGTCGATGAGCGGTCTCCATACATTTTTAATTTCCATGCTTGGCTGACTGAAGGCACCATTGGCTTCGATGAATGCGGTTTCTATGAATTTGCGTTTGAACCAATGTTCTTCTTCATGAAGAAAACTAATCTCGTCCCAAAGAACTCGTAAAATATTCAAAATGAATATTTTGCCTTGGAAACATTGATGAACTATATCCAAAAAATGTCGAATAATTTAAAATGTCTACAGTTTAATTTCTACTTCAATTAACCACTGAGTAGATTTGTGAGAAGCCTTATTTAATATATGTTACTATGATTCAGCTGTCATTCCATATGTGGGGCCACCTAGCGGTTTCTTTCCCAAGTTTGATCACAATTCATTTCAATATTGTTCACTGAATATTCGGCCAATATTCAAATTTCAATGATAGTGATACATTAATTTTGTCAATATTGTCTTTCAAATATTGGCGTGAGATTTTAGTAACAATCTCAATCAATATGGGGTTAATATAATTTTTCTAATATGAATGAAATAATATTCACCAATGTGCTATCAAACTTGGATATACAATATTGTTTTTTATCTCTAAAATCGATATAAGACGGATATTGAAATCGCAATATTGTTGCTAGATGCTGGAAACAATATGTAGACAATATCGCTCTATCGATATCGGTGAAAATTATTGAACCAATATTGACCCAGTATTTCATGAAACAATGTACATTCAGAACAGGTTGAACCAATATTCCACCAATATTATTAATGAAATATTGTTTTTCCAATATGCACCCATATTGGTTCAATATTATTTTACATTTACAATATATCCATATTGGCCCAATATGTAACCAAGATTCAGCCAACATGAGGTGCTACCTGGGAAACGTTGTGAGAAAATTGGAAGAGGTAGAAATCCGAAATGTAAGAAATCAAAAGTTAATACATATCGTCTACAACCTTCAAACATGACTTACGTTGTTTCTGGCAGTGATTGATTTATGAACGGACTTGATTTCATCAACGTACGATCCTCCATAATCGGAAAATTTTCTGATGTTCTCCAACATACCGAAAACTTTCAAAAACAAGTCGTTTTCTATGTTCAAGAAGAAACTTCCTAGTCTGAATTTGACGTGCCTATAAATATTAGAATCGTTCGAAGACATTTTGGAAATGGAAACCTCGGCGAAAGGCGACACCTCCTTGAGGCTTTGAGAGGTGAGAGAGTGCAGAACTATGTTGCTACTCTGTTTATTGTCGATTTGGAAAGATTGCAGTCTCAAGTTACAATACTGGTAGTTTGGCGATTTTCGGAAGTGTAAATACACGGCGGGGTGATAGCTCCTGCGCAACTCCGCGAAAAACGGTTTCAGCATGAACATTTTCTCGAAGTCTATATGAACATATTCTTTGAGCTGGCATTTTTTGTAATGTAACCGGTATTTATCCTCAATCCAAGAGGCTAGCTCCAACGTCAACGTTTTCCATTTCTGTCCGACATTGACTTCCCATATAGCTGGCGTGTCGGCTAAACTGACGTATAAATGTTCGCGCGTATCGTTTTCCGAGGTGAAAATGGACATTCCTATGCCCGATAGAGCCACCAAGGTTTCCAGGTGGCAGAGTTCTTGGAATGTTCTCAGAACCCCGTTGTAGATCCTGAGATCCTGAGTGAGAAGCAGGATTTTCTGCAGACCGTCTCGATAGCAGAGCCAATAAATAGTTACTTTGTCTTTGTGGACTTTTTTGTTGAGGTTCGGTTGGGTACTGTCAGAACTGTCAGAATCTTCGCTGCTGGAAGATTCAACGATGCTGGTCGTCGGGGTCACACTGTGTATTCTTATTTTCTCTTCTCCATACCTGAAAGTTTGGAAAAACGTCAATGCTATCTCAGTCGTTTTGTAGGTAGAAGTAGAGAAGATGATGAACTGCGATTATTGTGTTGAATGTGAAATCTATCATGGCGTTCCTACGGGGTTCTCTTTTGGGGCCTTTGCTTTTTTTGATATAAATAAACTCGGTTGCAAAGAATCTTTCAAAAAATATATTTCTTCTAAGGAAACTAAAAACTGTAGTAAACTCTGAAGTATGTTGACAAGCTTATCATGCATTATTTCAATCAATAGGTTGATACGCTATCTTTGTGGAATACTTTTTGAATGTATGGATATGGTACTTACCCATCTTTCGTTATGTCGATCGAAAATCCTTTGCCTTTATTATTATATACATTCCACACCAGTTGTCTTGGTCTAGTAGGATCATCCCAGGTGTATAACAAAGAGTGGTAGGGGTTTAAAAGAGTCACTGGACTGAGATCTTGTTGCTGAATTTTCAGAAATAAGTCTGCGCAATAATTTTTTACCAAAACTGGTGCATCTCCATATTTGTACTCGTTGAACGATATTCTGAAGGAGTCATTGATTCCACCTGTGACTTCTACTGTCAGGGCACCCTAAAACTTGATTTAATGAGTATTTCAGAGGACTAATTGTCAGCAATGATCATTGAGTATGTGTACAGAATTGAGATTATAACTTTAAAAAGAGGTATTCATCAAGAGAAAAAGTGTTGTATACTTTTTTGAAAACACCAAGCGAAGGTTGATTTCTCATATGTAATGTATAGGTCACTAATATGAAGTTCTACAGTTCTATTAGCAAAGGGTTTGCATTTCAGTATTTTTGAATGAATGGAAGAATGTGTTTGTTTGAAACTTTGTCTTTAGCGATAAAAGGTTAGATTTTTTTGCGATTCACTTCTGTTGTTGGATAGATGTCTATGAATAAAATCATAGTACTGACTCATCAAGCCAGATATACCCAAATGAGATTCCATTCAAGTTAATTATGAAATTCTTTTTTCTTATGGAATTTTTGAATTGATCTTCATTTAATGAAATGTCTGTGTAATATGTTTTTGGAATATCTGAGCAGTTTTCCCAATCGCGGTTATCGTGGTGTCGTAAACATAGTTACTTGGCATAGTGGTCCGAAAACTGAACCCTGTGGAACTTTGAGAGATGAAAGGTGTAAGTTTGCATAACCTGATTTTCAGTAACAAAAGTAATGAATAATTCATGAAATATCGTCATGAAATTTTCTACGGAGTTCACGAAAGGGTCCAGACTGATGAAAGTAATTTCAGTTTTTTAAAAATTGACTCAAACTCAAAATTTTCAGTGGGACTTTATTATTCCAAAGTACGTTTCATGCAAAAATTCTTTCATAAGTTCACCGGGATAATAATGTGTCATCACTGTGAAATAAATTTGAAGTAAATCAACATCATTTCTCTGAAACTCAAAACAAAACTTTTTTTGTCAAGTTTTGTTTTGAGGAGTCAGACAAGCAAACCACGGTCTGGAACAAATATAAATATGCATTTCCGCAATTTTTACCTAGGCCATTGGAATTTTTCCGACTACGCCCCTGGACTGAACATAATCAAAATCAAAATATTCGAATAACCAACTTCCTTTGGGCATTGGGACGAATGTGTCCCACTTTGACCTGTTTTACTGCCCTCTACCAAGCAGTAGCCGAAATGAAAACACAGAGCGGGCGAGAACTGTAATGCAGAGTCCTACGCGTCTATTAATACATGCGGAACACAAAAACAGAAGAAAACCTGGCACCTTCACCAAATATCAGAGTCTGCAACTAACTCAGTCTGAACCAGGTACTATGGAAACCGTAAGAACTAATATAGAGATGAAAGAAAGAAAGTCAAATTCGGAAGGTGAAATTTAATGCGAAATTTATTTTTGCCTTGATACTTTAGAATGGCCAATCATGATGGCCAAATCATTTAGATCCACGTAAATGGAAGAAAACCAAAAAGGGCTCAATAAAAGAGTTCGGAAGACTCCTTATAAAAATGAAAGCATAGAAGCACGTGAATCCCCAAAACCCCCAGAACTAGACAAACCAAGGCTTGAAAACAACAGAATCTTTCCAACCACAAAAAAACAAGAAATAATCGAAGGAAAAAGCATCCAAAGATATAAAACAAGGATTCGAAGTACAGCTCGTAATACAGGCTCTTAGACAAAATAAAAGCACTCGAAAAAGTGACAGAATGTGAGGTAAACGAGATCACAACTCACAAGCTATTACGAATCACAAAGGGATGTGCTTTCAGAGTTTCATGAATAAGATATGCACATAGATGTAAATGAATACTCGTGTGGACAGTAGCTGTTTATTATTAGACACCTGTTGATAAAGATCGCTTTGTATGTTAAATTTTTTTCATAGACTTTGTTACAAGCTGGCATGTATATGACGCTGTACTCACCCCTTTGTCGATCCTCAAAACTGTTCTATGTTGACTTGATATGAAAAAAGAATGGGAATTCAGTTTGCTATCCCTGTATTTCACGTACATTTCCATTGTTGTGGTCTCAGGCCAAAAAACCAACGTTTGAAACGGTCCTAAATCCACCCACAGGTCTGACTTCTCGTTATGTTCCATAAACCTTGAATATTAAAATGGAGAAGGATGAAAATAAGCATTGACTGTGCGTTTTTGGTATACAGGATGTTAGGGGTATTGATACCGTTGTTTAAAAATACTATGACTTGAACTGAATATTGAATAAAAATAAACGAAAAATATTGATTGATATGCAAAGGACCCCGCACAAAATGAATGTAAATTGGGTCCCGCTAGATTTGGCTGAAATTTTGATATGTTATAGTTCTTTACACTCTGATCAAAATTGCCCATTGGCCCAAAGTGATCCTATGGATTGTTTCAAAGATATAGAGGGGGATGTGTGTGATATTGGCCATGGGCTTTAATAAACAAATAATAATAACAAAGTTATCTTCATCAGTAGGGATCCCTACTGATGAAGATAAAGAAAGAAATGCGCGTATACAAATTCTTCATTTTTTTTCTGACCTGACCAGCTACTCTATCATCTGAAAATAAAATAGCAGAAATAAATTGAAAATTTAATTTTACACTGCAGGTGCACCGAAAACCTGTATTTTTCCCAATACCTACATTAGGACTAAAATTGATAATTTGAACGTATCCATAGCCCTCTAGATTGAAAATTAAGTATCGAATATTCAGAATGTCATATGGAGACAAAAAAGGTGAAAATATACTGGGTTTCTCATTTAAAAATCATTTTCGATGAGACCGAAAGTTGCACGAGTCTGAGCACTTGACAAAAAACAGTTTAATGTTTTATACAGATCCTCCAAATTTCATTCAAATATCTGCAAAACCAAAAAAGTTATAGGGGTGAGCTACTTTTCGTGGACACCCGGTATAGTTCATGATACTTTTTTTTTTGGTTTCAATAATATATATACGATCGAGATATTTGAATAGGGCAAGTTTCAAATTGTTAGTTTATTTACTGAATTTCGTAAACTTACAAGTTATCAATTTCTATTTAGTGTATATATTCCAGTGTATATATTTATGATAAATCAAGTATTTTTGTGAATAAGATGATATGATTAGTTTTAGCAGACCTATTAGCGAATATTAAAAGTAATGCGAAGGATGATAATTATTATATTCTGTATTTCTGTGTACCTACTGCTACATACTATTTTCAGTTTGAGATGCTATCAACTGCTTGTTTTTTTCTTTATTGTAATTCTAAAAATTTTATTTAATCGAATGTATAAATACAAAAATGTTCATGAAGAGTCTCATACCAGTTTTAAACTGTTTGATTGTTCATGCTATTCCTTCCATAGAAATTATATAAGCATATATAAATATACCCTTTTATAATGTTATAAAGTTACTTTGAAAAAAAAACGCTGTATCTGTAACAATAGTTATTAAGAAATTTTTTACTTGTTGTAGCAATGAATTATGAATAAACGTTATTATTATTTATTTTATATTCCTAACACCCTGTATATTGATACACTCACCTCAATGGTTTGTTGGTATTATTGGTAACCAAGAAACTGGGCAGAATGGTAACAATTTTCGTAAGTCTCGGACAAATACTGGACAGCCTAGTGTTCAAAAAGAACATGTACTTCTTCTTCCTTTCGACATCCTTGCAGATGATCAGACCCGTTGTTCCTGCGCATTCCAAACCGAACTCGTTGGACCAATTGGACTCGTACACTCGAACGCTGAGTGTTTGCTTCCCGTGTCTCTTGTAGGTGAAGAGCAGGATATCTTCGTTGATGCAATTGTAAAGCGAATTAGAAGCAGTGGCCTAGAAGGAAATCAATGAAGGTGACTTGAAGATTCACAAAAATCACTATAGATTTTTCATTAAAAACTATACGGGACCCAATTTTTGAAATCGTAGGAAAAGATTCTCCAGAGACAATGACGTCATTATGACATCGTTTCCTCGCAATACGTGATTTTCATTAAAAACTGTGGGACCCAATTTTTGAAATCGTAGAAAAAGATTCTTCAAGAAAATGACGTTATGATGACGTCGTTTGCTCGCAATACGTGATTTTAAATCACGTATTGAGAGAAATTGACGTAATTTTCTTTAGAGAATCTTTTCCTACAATTTCAAAAATTTGGTCCCTGGAAGTTTGGTAAATGAGTTTTTCTAGTAAAATTCATATGGAATTGAGAACAACTAGTAAAACTAACATATAGTATTTGAAATGAAAAAAAAAAACTGTCACTAATCCAGTAACGACAGACAAACTCGAGCCAAAAGTGAAAAATGAATTGTAGCACTCTGAAACTAGGCATATGTACGAAAGCGCAGGAGGGCCACAAGAGGTTTTTTTTTCATCACTTCGACTTTCGTCCTGAAATTTCGAGTTTAATGTCGAAATTTCGACTTTTATGTCGAAATTTAATCACTTCGACTTTAAATTCGAAATTTCAAGAAAAAACTCGAAATTTCGACTTTTTTCTTAAAATTTCGAGTTTAATGTCGAAATTTCGACTTTTATTTCGAAATTTAATCACTTCGACTTTAAAGTTGAAATTTCTAGAAAAAACTCGAAATTTCGACTTTTTTCTTAAAATTTCTAGTTTAATGTCGAAATTTCGACTTTTATTTCGAAATTTAATCACTTCGACTTTAAAGTTGAAATTTCAAGAAAAAACTCGAAATTTCGACTTTAATGTTGAAATTTCAACATTAAACTCGAAATTTCAAGAAAAAAGATGAAATTTCGAGAAAAAAGTCGAAATTTCGACTTTTTTCTAATTCGACTTCAAAGTCCAAGTAATGAAAAAAAAAATACTGTTTGTGGCCCTCCTGCGCTTTCGTACACATGACAACTAGACATCATGTGTTATTGGAAAAAATATTGTTAACCAAAATATCAGGGTTGGAACCTAAATCATTTTTCATATAAAAAAATACCCGCCACTGCAAGTTCAGGCAGGGCCGAAAATTAGATTTGTCATAACTTTGCTAAAAATTATAGTAAAAGGAAAAGAAAAAGTGTATATCGTTCCTGAAGACTTCTACTTCCTCATGGAAATATAACATGTGAGTATCTGAGTACCTACAATGTGTTTTGTCCCACTTTACATAACCATCTGAAAGTCATTTAGAATTTGAACAACACAAATTTACCCGATATCAATACAAACCTCGAGTGTAATTCGGCAGGACAGTTTAATGAATAAGAAATTCAGAAACATATATCAATGTCAAACTATTCATTTTGGCAACCAACACCGCGATAATTGAATAAACAAATGAATAAGTGAAAAAACCACCAGTGTATTTTGTCGCTGTAAAAGTTAAAGCTAACTTTTGCCGCTGTCAAAGTGACAATTGCACTGTGGCATATGCGATTTTTTATACATGAATTAAATGGTCATTAAAAACTATCTGTGGTGTTCTTGGGTAAACATGAGGTAAATGTATAAAATAACCTCTGTTTTGTTTTCGATTTCGTAGCAACTTATTCCACTTGCTGGTGCCAGAAATTCTTTGTACCAGCATTTAACGTACCTTAAGTTGTAAAGGAAGTCCAGTCTTGTTCACAATCCAATAAGGCGTATAAAAAAACAAGTTACAACTGCACTCTCTGTCGCTTTTCACGTTGACCGCCAGGTTAATAAGTTCTTCTTTATTCTCAGTGCTCAAGGCGACAATTTTCTCTTCGAGGTGTGGGGTCAAGTTCAGATTTCCAGTCCACGTCGTTGAGTTGTGCTTGACCCTTATCAGAACCCTCTGGTCTTTAGAGAAGTCGAAGGAATAGACGCTGTTTTTCTCCCCTGGCTCGACTTTGATCACCTGTTTAAGGCCCACGTTGAGTACTTCCAGCGTGTAGGGCAGAAAGCTGTGGATTATCAAGGGGGGCAGTAGGTGTATGACGTAGTTTGGTATCGAGTGTGCCTGCGAGTTTTTCGTTTCTATGTTGCGTCTCAACATGACTCTCAAAGAGAATACTTCCACGTTTGAATTGGATTTCGGTTTGCAATGGAAATCGTGGGCACTGTCCATTTCAGTTGCCAAGTCTTTCCACCATATACCGGAATCTGAAGAGTAGTGACCTCTAAAAAATATTGAAAAGATACATTTGCTCAATTTCATATCGATCAACAGGCTCAGAAATAACTATTCATGATATGCCATAAGAAAAATGTTTCATATTCCTAAAAATAGGTTGATTGGTCGCGAAATAGGGGGTACTGAAATGAAAATTTGGGAGCGTGAGGAAGGGAGGAAGGGGGAAAGGAGGAAATGGGGAAAGGAGGAAAGGGGGAAAGGGGGAAGGGGGGAAGGGGGAAGGGGGGAAAGGGGGAAAGGGGGAAAGGGGGAAAGGGGGAAAGGGGGAAGGGGGAAAGGGGAAAGGGGAAAGGGGAAAGGGGGAAAGGGGGAAAGGGGGAAAGGGGGAAAGGGGGAAAGGGGGAAAGGGGGAAAGGGGGAAAGGGGGAAAGGGGGAAAGGGGGAAAGGGGGAAAGTGGAACGGGGGAACGGAGGAAAGGGAGAAAGGGGGAAAGGGAAAAGGGGGAAAGGGGAAAAGGGAAAAGGGGGAAATGGTGAAAGGAGGAAAGGGGAAAGGGGGGAAGTGGGAAAGGGGGAAAGGGGAAAAGGGGGAAAAGGGGAAAGGGGGAAAGGGGGAAAGGGAGAAAGGTGGAAATTGGGAAAAGGGGAAAGGGGGAAAGATGGAAAGGGGGAAAGGTGGGAAAGGGGGAAAGGGGGGGAAGGACGGTTACTGACATATCAACTTTAGCAACTGTGTTTTCCTTTGTTTTTGAAGTAATGCAAAAATTCATTTGAACTTTTTATAGAGCTTTTTGAGCAAAACAAAACTGTTTGAATAATATGTTTTTATATGTCATTTGGTTTTCGAGTTTTTGGTGATTCTTTTTTTATCATGATTTTCAAATTTCTTCAAGTTTATCAACTGTTTTCTCGTTTGTTTTTGAATTAATGGGGAAACTTCATAGGAACTTTTTGTGGACCTGTTCAGGGATAATAAAACTGTTGTTATAAAAAATTTGATATCTTCGCGCGTTTTTAGTTTTTTTGGCGATTTTTTTCATTTTTTCATCATAAATTTAAGATTTCTTCAAGTTTAACAACTTTTTTCTCGTTTGTCTTTGAAGTAATAAAGAAACTTCATTGAAACTTTTTGTAGACATGTTCAAGGGTAATGAAACTGTTTATATAAAATATTTCGATATCTTGTTTGGTTTTCGAAATATTGATGAATTTCAATTTGTTTCAACATAAATATAAATTTCTTCAAGTTTATGTACTGTTCTCGTTTGTTTTTGAAGTAATGAAGAAATTTATTTGAACTATTTGAAGCCTCGTTCAAGGATAATAAAAATGTTTATATACAACATATCGACTTTTGAACTTAGATTTTATTAAATTCCTTCATTTTTTTTAAATTTTCAGTTGAGTTGGAAAAATATAGTCCGGGATATTAAAGGAGCTTCAAGTACAAAGTCGACGCATTTTTCATTACTTATAGTATAGTACGGTCAATTTATCAATTTTCCGGACTTTTTGCTATAAAACCCTCAAAAGAGTTTTCGTGGTAAATTTGGAAAATATTGACCTTTTCCGAGATATTTCATATTGTTACAGACCTGAAATTTGATAAAGACTTCTCGAATTGTTCGAGATCGTTCGATGAATTAGATGGAAAAATCGAGAAGCACTAACTTTTGTTCTGGATCAATCGTCGAACATTCTATTTGTGTTCTATTGATTTCTTAAGTTTTCTAGAACTTTATTTGTATATAAAAGCAATGCATTTGTGAGATGAAGTTAGTTAGTTAGAAAGTTACTCTGAGTTACCTTGGATACAAGTATTTTGACAGTGACTTGTATCACAGTGTTGTCAAGTGAAGTTGGAATAATAAAGGCGAGTTCATACCAGTGTACACTTATTTTTGAACCCGAAGACACAACAATTGGTGACAGCGGCGGAATAAGTGTTACTGAAGAAAGAAAAGTAAGGCAGTTTTCCAGTATTTGATGGTGAATACTCGTGCAAATAATTACGACGAGATGGCGACATCAGCAGATATCCTTGAGTTTTTAAAGGAACAAGAAGCCAAACGAAAACAAGAACAAGAGGAACAAGAAGCCAAACGAAAACAAGAACAAGAGGAACAAGAAGCCAAACGAAAACAAGAACAAGAAGAGCTTCTACAACAATTCGAACTGAAAAGGAAACAAGAACAAGAGGAACAAGAAGTCAAACGAAAACAAGAACGAGAGGAACAGGAGGCACGGTTAGTCCAGCAGTTACAACAACATGTTGATCTTCTGCAACGTATTAGTCACAGTCAACAGTGCTTCCAGAATGAAATCACTGAAGAAGTACAAGAGGTCAGAGGAAAAGTCCAGGAGGTCAAAGGTGAAGTCCAGGAGGTCAAAGGTGAAGTTCAAGAGGTCAAAGGTGAAGTTCAAGAAGTCAGAGGCGGAGTCCAGGGAGTCAACAGAAGGGTCCAAGACGTCGAAAATGAACTGTCCAAAATAGATGAACGGGTGGCACGAGAGGTGAACAAGAAATTCAACGAAGAAGTGGATAGGATCAAGGAGAGGCTGGAAACGTTACACCTTCCACACAAGCGTGCACCATCTGAGGAAATCTTCCCCACCAGCGAAAGGCCATCCTCACTGACAACTCCGATAAGGCCTACACAAGTGAAAATTTTGAAGCCTCCAACATTTGATGGACAATCCTCGTGGTCCATGTATAAACGTCAGTTTGAAGCGGCAGCAAACGCAAATGGCTGGTCCGAGGAAGAAATGGCCACCTCTCTAGTCCTGTGTCTACGAGGACAAGCATTGGACATCCTTCAGAACATCCCCGAGAGTAATCAGAAGGAATATTCTAGAATCGTTGAAGCTTTGGAAATCAGATATGGACAGCAATATCTCAAACAAGTATTTCAGAGTCAAATAAAGAGTCGATACCAAAAATCCAACGAAACTCTACAGGAGTATGGAGCCGACGTAGAGCGACTCATTAATTTGGCATACCCACAAGCACCGAAGGAGTTCATAGAACAAATTGGGGTGCAGACTTTCATCGATGGTTTGAGAGATACTGACATGCAGCAAGCCCTTCGACTAGGACGACTTCAAACCATAAGCGCAGCACTAATAGCATCTTTGGAGTTCGAGGCCGCGAAAAACGCATCAAGAAATACGAGGCCCAAGTTACGTGAAGTTAAATTCAACGATGATTCGCCTACAAGCGAGGCGCTATTGAAGAAAATATTGGACTCCATAACAGCATTAAGCAACC
Organism: Chrysolina haemoptera; assembly: GCA_958298965.1. Classification (NCBI taxonomy): domain Eukaryota; kingdom Metazoa; phylum Arthropoda; class Insecta; order Coleoptera; family Chrysomelidae; genus Chrysolina; species Chrysolina haemoptera. Next base: position 34,270,967 of record OY282591.1, read on the forward strand.
AAGTGCATTCCCCAGAAGACAGGAAGAGGCGCTGCTATAACTGTGGGAAAAGCGGCCATCTACAGAGGAGTTGCTGGGAGAGATCGAAATCCAGAAGTCCAAGAAGAAAGAGGTCGTCATCAGAGAGCAACGAAGATAGATCGAGATCTCCGAGCTCAGGAACAGAGCAACGTGGGCGTTATACCAGAGGAGCCTTCAGGAGATCGACCACGCCAGAAAGGAGACCTCAAACGTCCGAAAGAGGACTTGCTCCCACCCAGGAAAACGAGAATTAGTCGGCACTAGGGGGCGCGTGGCGACTTTCAGTGTTCAAAGCCCCAAGATCCATATATCGTCATTGAAGAAAAATGGCCAAAGTCTACTAATACAAGGCTACTTAGAAGATCGGAAATGCACCTTCACTATTGATACAGGAGCTTCGAGATCAGTCGTTCGCCCAGACCTCATACAAGAATCTGTGAAGCCGATGAAAAGGAATATGGTTTTGGAAACGGCAACGGGACAAACCACACCAGTCATTGGGGAAACACTTGTACACATCCAGATAGGACCTATTACCATGGAACATTCTATGTTGGTTGCGGAAATAAGGGATGAATGTGTTTTGGGTCTGGACATCATGGAGAAAAACGACTTCATCCTTAACATCAGACAGAAAATTTTGCGGATTGGCAATGAAGAAATCTTCCTGAGCAGATACAATGAGAAAATCCAACCAATTAAAATTTATGTTAACGAAGACATCCACATTCCGAAAAACTCCGAAACCATCATCATGGCCAGAATGGATAAAGAACCTGGAGATTTGAGCACTGGAATAATTGAAAATGATGAATACCGCCAAGATGGAATTTTAATTGCCCGATGTCTTGTGAACACAGAACAACTAATTCCTGTCAGGGTTGCCAATACTTCGGAAAATAAAGTCCTTCTGAAGAAAAACGACCAATTGGGATTCTGCAAACCTGTCACTCGAGTTATCAATTGTGAAAACCACACTCAGGTACTGCGAAGAAATACCACTAACACCGATCAGAGAACAATAGACAAAATGATGGAATCCACGGAACATTTAACTATGGAAGAAAAGCAGAAGGCCAAAGAGTTTCTTGATAGCCATCGTAACATTTTCTCGACAGAGACTTCGACGGGACGTACCAGTCTAATTCAACATCGCATCAACACCGGCGATGTCCGACCAATCCGACAGGCTCCGAGGAGACTACCGTTTGCCAAACAGAGAGAGGTAGCAGACATGATAAACAACATGATGGAGGATGACATAATTGAAGAAACCACAAGCCCATGGTCCTCACCGGTAGTATTGGTAACTAAAAAGGATGGATCAACCCGATTCTGCGTGGACTATCGTCGATTGAATGACGTAACGATGAAGGATAGCTACCCATTACCAAGAATCGATGATACACTAAACACATTATCCGGTTCCAAATGGTTTTCAACGTTGGACCTGAAAAGCGGGTATTGGCAAGTGGAAGTTCATCCTGATGATAGAGGAAAAACAGCGTTCTCTACCGGACAAGGGCTGTACCAATTCAAAGTTCTTCCGTTCGGATTATGCAATGCTCCCGCCACCTTTGAGAGACTTATGGAACTAGTATTGAGAGGTTTGACATGGAAAATTTGTCTAGTCTACTTGGATGACGTCATAGTAATGGGAAGGACATTTGACGAACACCTGAATAATTTGGAAGAAGTATTTTTGAGGTTAGAAAATGCTAACCTGCAACTGAATCCAAAGAAGTGTTATTTATTTCAAAAAGAAGTCAATTTTTTAGGCCATGTCATCTCGGCCGAAGGAATCAAGACCGATCCTGCTAAAATCGAGGCTGTTAGGAGTTGGCCACGTCCTAGGGATAAACATGAAGTAAGAAGTTTTCTGGGACTATGTACCTACTACAGGAAGTTTGTTCAAGACTTTGGTAAAATTGCCAAGCCACTCCACCGCTTAACTGAGAACAACGTTCAGTTTGATTGGAGCCCTGATTGCCAACAGTCGTTCACTGAACTGAAGAAGAAATTGACAACTGCACCTATTTTGGCTTACCCACGAGAACAAGGCACTTTCATTTTGGACTGTGATGCGTCTCAGCAAGGCATTGGATCAGTTTTATCCCAAGAACAGGATGGCGAAGAGAAAGTAATAGCCTACTTTAGTAAAACTCTGGGCAAAGCTGAAAGGAATTACTGCGTTACAAGAAAGGAGCTTCTATCGATAATCAAAGCCATTGAACATTTCCATACCTTCCTCTATGGCAGACGTTTTCTCGTAAGAACTGACCACAGCGCTTTGCAGTGGATAATGAACTTCAAGAAACCTGAGGGTCAGATTGCGAGATGGCTAGAGAGACTCCAACAATACGACTTCAAAGTTATTCATCGCAGTGGCAGGAAACACAGAAATGCAGACACATTATCCAGACGTCCATGCTTGGAACAGCAATGCCGATATTGCCAGAAACTCGAAAACAAAGAAGTCAATTTTTACAATGATGAACATTGCAAGGAAATTCTGCAAGTTACCACCGTAAGAGTGGAGTCTGAAGAATCTGATTTATGGACCACAGAAGATATGAGGAAGAATCAGAAGAAAGACAACAATTTAAAGTTAGTTCTAAGCTGGCTAAAAAATGGAGTTAGACCTGAGTGGCAGGAAGTATCCAAGTTTGGTGCAGTTGCCAAGGGATACTGGGCTCAATGGGATTCCCTATGTCTTCGTGATGGCCTATTGCATCGCAAATGGGAGAGCCCAGATGGAGCAACTGTGGTGTACCAACTGGTCCTGCCGAAAGCACTTACTAAAGATGTGCTCGAGCAACTTCATAGTAGTCGTGCAGGTGGACACTTCGGAATCAAGAGGACCCTTGCTAGAATTCGAGAACGATTCTATTGGGTGAATTGTCGTCGTGATGTAGAAGAATGGTGCAGAAGATGTGACCTATGCTCTTCAAAGAAGGGACCCAAAACTAGAAGTCGAGGGAAAATGGCTCAGTATCTTTCTGGTGAACCATTCGAAAGAGTAGCAGTTGACATTCTTGGGCCGTTTCCTGTTACCGAGCAAGGAAATAAATACTTGATGGTAGCCATGGACTATTTCTCCAAGTGGCCTGAAGTTGTGCCCATTCCAAACCAGGAGGCAAAGACCGTTGCAAAGGCCTTCATAGAAAATGTAATAGCCAGACATGGAGTCCCACAAGAATTACATTCTGATCAAGGACGAAACTTCGAATCTGAGTTATGGCAGGAAATGATGAACATTCTAGGTGTGAAGAAGACTCGTACCACAGCCCTACATCCACAATCAGATGGTATGGTTGAACGACATAATAAAACCATCAGTCAGTACCTGTCGATGTTCATCTCCAAAAATCAAAAGGATTGGGATGAGTTGGTACCACTATTTCTCCTATCCTATCGAAGTTCCCAGCATGAGTCCACCGGATATACTCCTTCAATGTTGATCACTGGGCGAGAAATGAAACTACCATGCGATCTGTTGTTTGGAATGCCACCCAGAAGTACAGAGGACAAAGTCCTACCAGAATATGTCCAAGAGTTGCGAGAAAGACTGGACCAAGTTCATGAATTCTGCAGACGTCGTCTTCAAATCTCCAGTGATAAAATGAAAAAGAGGTTCGACAGGAAGAGTCCAGGGACTATGTTTGAGCCAGGTGATGCCGTTTGGCTATACCAACCTCAGAGAAAGAAAGGAAAATGCCCCAAGCTACAGAGAAATTGGACAGGACCCTATGTCATCATAAAGAAGATCAACGACTTGGTATACCGCATCCAGCTCAACCCAAGGAGTAAACCCAAAGTTGTTCACATCGAGAGGTTAGCAGAATACCGAGGCCACGATCCCCCAAATTGGTTCCAGAGGGACAGCCAAAATGGTGATGGTGTTATCCGGGACGGAATAACCTAAAGGAGGAGGCAGTGTTACAGACCTGAAATTTGATAAAGACTTCTCGAATTGTTCGAGATCGTTCGATGAATTAGATGGAAAAATCGAGAAGCACTAACTTTTGTTCTGGATCAATCGTCGAACATTCTATTTGTGTTCTATTGATTTCTTAAGTTTTCTAGAACTATATTTGTATATAAAAGCAATGCATTTGTGAGATGAAGTTAGTTAGTTAGGAAGTTACTCTGAGTTACCTTGGATACAAGTATTTTGACAGTGACTTGTATCACAGTGTTGTCAAGTGAAGTTGGAATAATAAAGGCGAGTTCATACCAGTGTACACTTATTTTTGAACCCGAAGACACAACAATATTTTCCAAAATGCGAATTTTTTTCTCCATATTTTTCAAGTTTACCATTTTTGCAATTTTTTCGTCTATCGAGATACCAGAATATTGACTTTCTGAATTTTGAAGTACCAGAAAAAAGTGCGACCTTAACTTGAACGTAACTCGAGATTTCTTTGTTTTTAATCACCCCAGACACCACTATTATCGAAATTGGTTTCACTCATACTTACTCTGCATACGCGGGATGTATAAAAAGTTTGCAGTGATACGCGATGTGCAAAGGCACGTTGTATTCCTCATAAGCTTCTAGTACAGCAATTCTCATAGTAGTCTCGAATGGATTCGTCATTTCCCCAACGGGTTCCAAGTTCAGCTGCTGCAGGATTGACGGTTGATAAAGGACACTTAGGGCGAAGCAGGTTTCATTTTTTATCTGAAATAACGGCGTTAGTTGTGGAGTTTATCAAGTATTGAGCGAAGGCGGCCTTCCATACCAGCTTTTAGCTTCAACTTCCTCTGAATGGAGAGCTGCTAATTTTATATGAATATGAAAAACGCTGCATTTGACGTATGATGAAAGTTATTTCGCCTACTCAACATGGCTACGTTCAACAGAGATCATGTACAACAATTTAAGTGAATTTTACTGTGATAGTTTATAGCTCATTCCTTTTTTCTTGTTGTCCTTGTTGGCCTTGATATTATATTTAACTTTTACATAAAATATCGACCCTTTATGAAATTTGTATAAAACTAAAAAACTATAAAACTAAATTTAATTAGGGTTTAATTTAATCTGCTTTTAATTATGTGACAGTAGGTGTACCTACATCTACATGTGTGTTTCTATCACTTTGATTGTGATTGCAAATGCTCATGCCGCCCTTGTTTGTGTTTATATAATGCGTCTATATGGAGTTTAATCTTTATACTTTATATTCTATATAAAAAAGCTGGTGCGGAAGGCAGGCTTTAAAATACCTTAAGAGGAGAACTGATGACGACAACTCTTCCTGATTTACCGATGCTATGTCTGGCCGCCAGATGGTAGGACTGCGGAGCATTCACGGATTTCAGCCTGATCAGTTTTTCCCATTCTCTTCGAGAGCAATTCGTTTGTACGGGAAGGAAGTTGGGAACGAATATTTTCATGAAATTTTTGTTAATTTTGTCGTAGAGCTGCGAAGTCGTTTCATCGGGAAATTGTAAACTGGACAGTGTTTCGAAATCGTACATCAGTTCGTAATCTTCTTTTCCATCGTCGGTGCAACTTAAAAATAATAAAAATCTATTCAATATGGCAAGGATTCGATTTCATTTTGTATGAATTTTGCGTTCTTAGTTATATTAGTTAGGTATACAAAGAAAATTTGAAGACAATTTTTCTCAATTTCCTCTCTCTGCGATATAGAATTTTCCTCACCTCTCTTTATCGTCGTAGTTATTATCAAGATACTCCGGCATGAAATACTGACTCTTACTCGGACTGTTCGGAGCAGAATCTTCGTTCTCGTACTTTTTCGAACACAACAACTTGTTCTCTTCGGCGCTCTGTTTCTCGTACAGTTCGACCCTCGTATGGGGCCCGATATCGTTGGTCAAGCTGATCAACTTCCGGTTGCTCTTCACCGAGATGATTTTCTTGGAGTATTGGGTGACGAGTTCGTTCAAAAGTTTGATTATATTCGGGGATACGGTGACGTTGAAGGGCTCCTTGGCGTCCATGAGGACGTAGTAGGATTTGTTGAAATGCATGTCTGGTTTGTCTTTCGGACGTTCCGTTTCTTCGAGATCCTCGTCGCCATCGCTGGAGTGAGCGCAGTCGCTGTCTTCGTTCTCGTTCCAGTCGCCTGTAATCAGAGAGAGGTAGACGGAGAGATGCGGGACTATTTTTTTGCAATAATAATAAGATTCACAATGTTTCACTTTGAGTAAGGTTCTTCTGGACTGAAGAAATTCAATTCTTTGCTGTTTTATCGAGCGTGTTTTTCCCACACCATCTAGTGGTGTGTATTTTCCTTCAATTATTGTTATAACAATTTTAGGATACATCAGATAGAACAGGATCATGCTCACACCCTTTTCCTTGTGAGGATACAGTTTTGAATTTTGAAAATCCTATATACCAAGTGAACGTCCTATATACCAAGTGAACGTCCTATATACTAAGTGAACGTCACTTTCGGATTGGTTTGTCGGGTGGTGAATCACGCTCATGCCCAAAAACGGAGATTTGTCGGATAGAAACAATTACAGACCAATAACGTGCTTGAATGCATGTTTACCCGCATCTAATACATACGAATAATCTCCGCAGTTGATCCGCCGGTGTATGAACGGATATATGAGCGAAGAAGGTCAAAGAAGGGGGTCGTTGGCTGCAAGGAGAAACTGCTCATCGACAGATGTATCACGCAGAACTCTGTGCAGTTTGAGCGTGATCTTTCGATGTCCAGGAATGAGGTTATGAACACTCTATACGCATCGAGTTTGACATTCAGTGATATTCGAGCAATTATGAAAACCAAACAATTCAAAATACAATGCAACTTTAGTCGATATCAGTGGTTTGTAGGGTAGATATAATAGGAGCTTTGATCCTTAATCACCCGTTACACGGCAACAGGGAGGCCGTGGACTTTTGAGATTGGAGAGTCTACCTAACAGAATAGTACTGTATAAAGCCTGTTAAGTGGTCGGGAGTTTGGATCCCCTTCTCTGCTTGGTCTGCGACTATGAGAAAGCAGGAATCAGAGCACTACAGCTACATAAGTGGAGCCAATGCATGGGTTCTTCTTCAAGAACATCGAAGACCTTGACTGATCAAAAAATTTCTCTTTTGCTTTCCTGAGGTCAAATGGTCCGAAGTCGAGACCTTGGAATTCATAATGGGCTACCAGAATGGTGTCCTCAACAATCTGGTCTACCGTAGTCGCATTATGGTTACAGAGCTTCTAAGACCATAATGCATTTGATGTCTGCTTGTCAAGCTTATAAGGTCTCAACCAATATTCACAAGCATAATGCGGCGCTACGAGTGTTATACTACCATTTACGACTCTCTTAAGGTATAGACAAAAAACGGGCTCCAGGATATACTGGGTTCGTTGTGGAAAATGAGAAGTGCTGAATCTATGAGAACTATTAATTCCCCATCTAATACAAGCCAACAAGTCTGATGCAGTCCTCCACGATTCTCAAAAACGAGTTGATTATCGGGATTTATTCTTTGAACTCCATAGGCTTCACCCAAGCCACTCTGTTGCAGTGGTGATTCTGATCATAGAGGGGATTGGTGGAATGATGGACAGGCTGCTCTCTAATCTGATGATTATACAGGCTTGCCATGATGCGGCAGAAATCTTAGCCGGAAGAAATCAGAAGGCCGCATTCTTGGATCACTTCGTCTACTTAGGATCCAGTAACCACCCAGAGTAATTACCCAGAAGAATTACCCAGAGTGACTATCTGGGTAATTGATACCAGTGCGCCCTCCGGATGTATCGGAGACAAGCCCAACTGGGATATTCCTAAGAAAAAAAACAATGATAATCCAATGTTTTCCAAAATTTCTCCTGGAGCCCATTTGAATACATACCTGTGAAAAGATCTGAAATAGCAGCAGCTAACCTCTCCATCGCTCCATCCTCATTCTCAGAGTCGGAATCGTCCAAAAACGTCGATAAGCTAGTTTTAACTCGCCGATTGTGCCCAGCGTTGATGAGATTTGGAGGCTCCAAGTACATCATATCTTCCCCCGAGTCCTCATCTTCGGTCGTAGTCACCGACCTACTACCGGTCTTCTTTTTCACCAGCCTGGCCTTCCGTTTGCACTCAGTATTATCCAGCATGGGCTGCGACTTGTCTTGGAACACTTTGATGATGATTTCCCAAGGCTTGTACTCCTTCTCATCCATGACGATGGGTTCTATGAGAGGCTCCCAGCTCTGGACGGTTTCGTTGAAATAGTTCGCTTGCAAAGTGAGTTCGCAAGTGCAGTTCAAAATCGAGGACCAGTCGTAGAGAGTCAGCTCCACAGTTGACTTGACGAGCAAGACTTGAACCTGCTCCAGCTCGAAAATCACCACGACATCGAACTTGGGTACCAGGAATATTTCGTGAATTACGACGGTGTTGTCCGTTTTGGTGTCTTCGATGGTTTGCAGGTCTACGAACTCGTTCAACTTCTTCGGTTCCCAGAGATCTTCGATTTCAGAGGTTTTATCAATGGCCAGTCTTTCCAGTTTGGTCAATTCGACTTCGGGAACTTTGAAGTGTTCCACGATATCATTCAAGATATCAGTGAAGGAATGGATGACTTCGCTGCACATCTTGATGTATATCGAAGAGATGGCCATGGCTATTTTTTCTCCGGACTCGCTGGAGAAGCTCTTACAAATTTCAAGGTCGCACTGCTTTAGAATAACGTAAGGCTCCTCAGAATACTCATTCAGGTCGAAGAACAGGCTGTGGAGTCCTGATAGTGACATCACCAAGTTGAGTCTGTTGGCATGCCTGGAGTAGTCTATAAGAATCTCGCTTTTGGTGATGAAGTACCTCTTCTTATTCGATGTGGTTTCTACTAGAAATATAAACTCTGGTCTATTCACACGTATCGATAAGGTAAGGCTGGTGAGGTATGATTTTAGGGACACAGTGGAGTAGATTTCGGCTTCGTATCCAGGGTTGACTATGCCGACGTCTACGTTTTCTTTGGGGAGGCACTCGATTACAAATAACGCTAGTTTTTCGCAGAAGGGGATGGACAAGCTCAGACTTAGCCTGCCTATGATGACATCGGAGGACTTGTCACCGTTTTTGTTTTGATGAAAAGTGACGTCGACAATCGGTGGATTGTTGACCGTTATGTTGCAATTGTTGTTTTTGTGATCGTCTATCGGTGATTGTAGGATGCTGAAAACAAAGTTGATATGTAGCTTTAAGAATGCTTGAAACAGAAAATACTTACATTTTGTCGAATGCGTTAGCTTCCGGACCAATTTCTTCAATAAAAACAGTATCTACAGAAAGTTTACCATCTAAACTCTTATCGTTGTACACGAAAAATGAAATATCGATATCTAGAACTTCCAACTTGCACAATCCATGACTCAGATCTCTTATGGGTGAACTTAACAGTTCTCCTGAATCAAAAAACAGCATCAGTCTTATTTCTTCTATTGTAGATTTGGCAGATATATTCTTCTGTTTAGGCTCGCTGAAAAATGCTTCTAAAGTTCTCACGCTGTCATCAGATTCGACTTGATGTGTGGGGGATTTCGTTTGGACCGGAAACAAGTCTAACAGCTTTCCTTCTCCTATGTTATCGGTATAAATGGACATGATAGTTGTGAGGTCTTTTTGTCCCAGGGTTATTTGTATACTATCGATGATGCTGTCAATGTCCCAGGAGTTTTGTGGTGATCTGGTGCTCGTGAACCGTTTGATGTCCATGTTCAGTGTGACTGGTTCTATGAGAGTTTCCTGGAAGTATTTTTCATCACTTGAATTACACTCAAAGTAAAGTATAAATCTAAAATCATATAGGCCCAAGAGATGTTCCTTGTGGTACCCTATATTATGAAATTGCATATTGTATGAAACATTTTGAATGTCATAAAAATAATGGTCTCACCTGCATCTCAATTGCGGATGTTAGCGTCATCACGCCTCTAGAAGCAGTGATCCCACTCAGTTTCAGTAGGATATTTTCAGTAATTTCGCTTGAATAATCCTTGAAAAAGTTCTCAACCTTCAATTCCCCTGCAAAACTAGGTGATAAAAACATTCAAAAATTCAACGTCTCTTCTAATATACCTGTATCTATCACGAGGACATTGGGAGATGACGATTTTTGAGGAATCAAAAATACCGGGCCACAAATGTTTATAGCTAAATTGATTTTTGTATCGTTCCTCAAGTTTTTCGTGATGTCAGTTAGAAGGAATTGCAGTTTGGCGTATAATTTTTCTAGGAATGGCAAGGCCTCTAAGTTTGCTATGAATCTCTGAAAAAAAAAGTGGTTACTTCTCAGTTTAATTGATTTTGAGGTGAACTGACTTGAAGTTGAACGATGAGTTTGTACAAAAAGGTACAGTGAATGCGACCCAACTGGAATTTAAAGCTTCCATCAATGAAAGTTTCGTCAATATTTGGGGAAATACCGTTGTTGTAACCCAGATGGGTGGCATTTCGAACATATTTAATGTCGAAAACTTTGTCCTCATCTGTATAGAGGACCTGAAATAATAAAACATAAATCAAATTACAATTAACTATGGCGAGTTTTAGTAAATCGAGTGAAATCAACCAACATTTGCAGGGAAGCATTTTAATTATTTTTCAAGAATTTCTGATAGTTTTCTCACTTATCGCCAGTTTTTTTAAACATTTTTCAAGTGTGGTTTCTTACATATATGCTCAACAGAATTCAGATGTTCTTTCTTCGAATTCATCATTGAATCATCGTTGCTGTGAACAGTCACTGTGACAGCAAGGCGTTGGACCCATTACCTCTGAGATTTTTCACAAATTTCATATTTAATTTTGGAATTTATTGTACCAAAGTACTTAATGAATTATTTTTTCTATTAATATTATAACATTTCAACGAAAACGGCATGCAGTTTACCTTCGAATATAAAGTGACATCAGACAAATGTTCAACGGTGATGTTGCTAAGAAACGCCCTGAAAACGAATCTCTCATTGGCTCTGAAGAGAAAATCCATTTCCAGACCAGACAGTTGAATGTTCACTATGTCAAAATCCGAATCGCAGACAGTAATATTCAGATCCGAAAGTCTCGCGGAGTGCGAAAACTTTATGGAACCCGGTGGTACAGGGGAGTCTGTCTTGGCGTGAAGAACGCTCTGGATTTTTTCCAGACCAGACAACAATGTAGTTTTCAAGAATGGGGATATTTGGTTGTGGATCCTGCAAATGAAAGAGCAGTGAATTATACGATATATTAAACATTTTGTTTGAAGTTTACTTGTCTGATAAATAATTGGAGTACTTGAGGACTGTATGGATCGCTTCTTGATGTAAAAGCAGATGAAACGTTCCAAAATTCGCTACTAATGACGTTTCGACTCCGTGGAAGTGGGTCCAAAATTCTGGACAACTGGCGCTTACCTGTAAGTAAGAAATAATAGGTATTGATTGTCCTGGATTTTTGAATACAAGCCCCAATTTTTAACTATTTTGATATGTAACGAGCGTTATCTTCCAAGTGGCCAAATCACATTTCATTTCTGAATCACTCTATAAATTATTCATGATGTATAGTTACCTGAGAACTACGTCTAATATCTACGGTAAAATTTTCTTGACTTCATATTGTACTTTTTTATAATTTCAATTAAAAACTTTTCTTCTGTCATACTTCAAAATCATGTTCTTCCCAATTTTGTATACTGTTTGCTCGATAGTTCACTCTTGACATGACTAATAATTTCATTGAATTTTGTACTTGTCCAATTTTCTTTCTTTCCGTGATCATTTATTTATGCCATGATTTTACAATAATTTTAACTTTCCTCTTATAATGGGTGCGTATGTGATACGGATAATCATTACTGATTATTTTGTTAGTGGCTATGTAAGTTTTGAATATTTGAAAATTTTTGTGAACAAAATCCCTCGTAAATGCCAACAATTTTCGAAATATGTGAATTTATAGTCATTGCAAGGTATGAAATATGTTGGTTATAATGTTATAAATAGTTACCTTCACATTCCTTTAAAAAATAGTGAAGATTTTGATACGCACGCACTTATTCAACTTCAAATATCTCGAAAACCGTTGATATTTGTAAAACGGAATATATTCCTTTTTTGTATAGGAAATATTGGGGATTAAGAAAAAGAAGACAAAATCCATATTAATCCAGTGGCGTGAAAGTTGGGGAGGGGCGAATAGGGGTACCCACCTGCCGTACGCCCCTGTTTAGAGTAACAAACACATGATTTGCCTTGAAATATGAAACTGAATGCTGTCAAGTGACATACCAAATTTCATTAAGAAAAGTTAAGCCGTTAAGGGGTTATTCTGGAAAATATATTTTTTTGTGTCACTTTCAACACCCTGTAACTCAGTTAATACTTATTTTAGGGTATATGTTTATTGGAACTTTCAGCCTTGAAATGACGTGAGGATTCTGCCCTCGGAGTTTGTCCCCTTTATTCTGGGACACCTTGTATATTCAAGGTCGTCATATATTCGAAACATGCCATATATTTCAGTTACACTTGCTTCATCTGTGCGTTTGAGGGTGCAGCTGCTTAACGCAAATAAAAAAAAAGTTTTTAAGTTACTCACATTCAACACAAAAAGTTTGGATAATTTTTTTCCTGGTTCTCTTATGGTAGGTATATCAAGAAACTGTAGAAGATAAATCAACTCCTGTAGAAATAAACCCATTAAAATATGACGTCTGAGTCAGTTTAACAGCGATAAAAAAGGATGCACCTTTTTTTATCGCGATAAAATGCCTGTTCCCCAAAAACAGACTTCATCTAGTAGGCGGAAGTCCCTTCAATTTCTGTCATGACAGCAATGATTGTTCAGTATTGTGACACAATATGAATTGTTTTGGGAAAGTTTCATCTGAACAGATTACAAAAAGCATTATTATAATTGTGTTGTTAAAAACTGCTCCTTCAAATAACTGTTTCAATCAGGTTGATTATTATTGTGGTGTATTTACATATTGTCAGGGGTAATATAATAAGTGGTATGATTATTACCGATAATTTTTTGGAATATTAATGAATTGCAATCCCAAAGCTGAAAATACAACGAGTCCGCAGGACGAGTTGTATTTTCTTGCATTGGGATTGCCAATGAATTGATATTCCAAAAATTTATAGGTTTTTAATCATACCAAGAATTATATTTAGGGCGACAATATATCGATTTGAAATAAAGAAAAGTCGTGTCACCTGGTAATTGATTCTTTACTTCTAGCCGTATTCAACGGAATCCTCTTTTCCACGGCCTCATCTATGATACCAATGGACATTTGTCCCCAACGATCGATTATATTGATAAATAAAGAACTAGTCAAAACACATAAATTTGAGGTTTATAATTTAAATCATTATTTTCACTTGACAGATAATAAAACGAAAACTAAGCAGGTTTATCACCATGAAAATACAGCGACAAGCTATATTTTCACTGTAGTTCCGATTCTATTGACTGAATTTCAAAATTTGAAATCCACTGATTGGTTGTTAAGCAAGGAAATATATTGTCGTTGATTTAGCTCGCCAAAAAGCACTCGAACTTGCCAATCAGTAATTTCACGAGAAAAACTGACATGAAAAAATTTCGAGACCGTAGGTCGAGCAATTTTGTCTTATGTCAGCTAAAAGATAAAAAAAGCTCTTGTGCTTCTACTGTTGATACTTTCGTATCAAACAAATGTTACTTACTTTTCTGTAAAGGACCGTAACAAGATCCTGAGTAGTGGAAACGGGGCTGAAGATGAGATCCAAGTATTGTCCACTGGGGGTCGTATGTAATTTATCGGTAAGTAGAATGGAGTTGACAGATATCTGATAAGCCGGACCGAAGGTCATCAGGGCAATATCCATCGTGAATATACCGAGACGTAGTATCAAATACTGCCTATCCGTACTGTCACTCGAGCGAGAGAAGACCAGAGAAAACTGGAAATACAATACACAAAAAGTATGGAACAGGTTGATAGTTAAACATATTAAACTCTCTTGTCATGAAAACAGATCATAAATAATCCAGCCTTCCGCAAATTTCCTAGTACGGGGAAAATTCCCACACGCACAATTTTTTCAAGTGAGTTTTTCCCGCACTAGTGCGGTAAGCATTTTCCTACACTAATGCAGGAATTATCCAACAAGTGCGGAAAGTAGTACTTTTCCGCACGCCACGTCAAGGGTGGAATAGTTATTTACCTAACAAGTGCGGAAAGTAGTACTTTTCCGCACGCGGCGGCAGTTGCACGAACGACGCGGAGCGGAGTTCGGGCAACCCGTTAAGGGCGGAAAAGACATTTTCCGTAAGAGTTAGGTACAATATTTTTCCTACGAGTGTTTTTGTCCATCTTATTTATGAAAAAATAAAGTTTTCAATAAACAAGTTTTTATAATAATGCTACAAAATGACTAATAAGACAGAATAGTTACCTAGATCATTTAGTTAGTCGTAAATATCCTCATTTTCAACAATACAAAAATCGTGCGGAAAAGTAAAAATCGTACGGAAAAGTAAAAATCGTGCGGGAAAGTAACTTTTCCGCACGATTTTAAATTGTACGGAAAAGTACAACTTTCAAAACAAAAAATCGTGCGGAAAACTTACTTTTCCGCACGCTCGTAGGAAAAAGACATTTTCCGCAAGAGTAAGGTACAATGTTTTTTCTACGAGTGTTTTTGCCCATTATATTTATGAAAAAAAAATAATAATAAACAAGATTTCA